>VMDO01021380.1:0-35538 GCA_007922755.1 Pedetes capensis
GAAGGGGATGGAGGGATGGGTGGGGCTCCAGGGGTGGAGGGGTGTTCCTTGGGACTGACCAAATCTCGTTATCATATTCTTTTTTTTGCAGTAATGGTGGGCGGGAGCATAGGGACCCTAGGGCTTCTCATATGCTAGGCAAGTGCTCTACCACCGGCACCCCCAGCCCCTTTCTAAGTTTTATCATTTATTTGCTTTTTGGCTTTTTGTGATAATCTCTTGCCACGCACCCTGGCTGGCTCGGAGCTCACTGTGTAGATCAGCTTGGCCTCCTGTTTGAGTCTTTCTGAAATTCATTAGTGGCACAATTGGGCACCTTACGTGTGCTCGGTGCTGGAGACATGAAGGGATAGACATCTCGGCTTTGGTAGAGCTTATATTCTACCGGAGGAGACACACAGTGAATAGAATAAAATGTAAAACGTGTAATAAGTACCCCAAAGAAAAATTCAGCAGGATAGGGGAATAGGAAATAGCGAGGGGGTGCTGACATTTTAGGCTGGCTTCCCCGAGAAGGTAACACTTGAGCAAAACCTGAAGGAGGGCAGGGAGTGATGTGAATTCTGAGGGAAGAGCTTCTCCAGGAAGCTCCAGGAAGAGCAAGTGCAAAGGTCCTGAGGGTACCTGGTACATCTGAGGAACTGCAAGGAGGCAGTGTGGTTAGAGTAAGGTGAGCAAGGGGGAGAAAAAGTGTGTGTGGGGGGGTCAGGTCAGGGACTGAATGGGAGGCCAGGTTCTCTAAGACATTGGAGATTGCTATAAAAACTTTGGCCTCTCCTTTCTCTGAGTGAGATGGGAGCCACTGGAAGTTTCTGATGAAAGAGGGGAGTGAGTTCTTGGTTCAACAGGCTCACCTTGGCTCCTCGGTTTCTGGATGGCTGGGGCGCCCTCCCTGTGTGCCGAAGCTGTTAAGGATGCGTGGTCCTCTCCAAGTTTCTTCTGACCTGTGGCTGCATTCCTCCCAGGGGATGAGAACACGTGAGGAAGGAAGGACAGGGCAGAAAGGGCAGGGGAAGAAGGGCTTCAGGCCGGCCTGTCCCTCCCCTGAACGGATGAGATGGGGCCAACTGAACCTTACAGGCTCATTTCTTCTCTGCAAAATGGGCAACTACCACCTGCCCTGCCCGCTAGCTAGCCGGGGCTGTCTTCTCGCCACAGGTGGGCATGAACTCCGGGGAACTAGGACGCATAAGGCCACCTCCTCCTCCTCCACGTCGCCCCAGGGAGCACTCGGCCAAGCCTTGGTTTTGCTGCTACTGGCCGCAGAAGCGGCACCCCAGGAACTGAGAAAAGAGGGTTCCCAGATCTTGGGTCAGGGGAGCCCAGACCTGCTGGCTGAGTTCTTGCTCTCCGCAGTGTCCCAGAGAAACGGGGGAACACGCACCCCACCCCCAAGTGCCCGGAGGGGAAGGAAGCCAGGGCCAGGGAAGGAGCCCCTGTCCCCTGCCTCAGGGGCAGACGACCCGGCTCTGTCCGGTTCCCTCCTCTTCGCTGTCCTGTGCAGCTGCGTGATTGCGGAAAATCCTCGCCGTCTCTGGGTGGGTTTCTTCATTGGCAGCATGCTGGGCTGGGGATCCGAGCAGAGCAGGGGTTAAAGGGCGCGGCTGGAGGCACAGCGCCCTGGGCTCACGTGTTTCCCCCGGGGCAAGCGACTGAGCTCAGCTCTTCTCCCTCCACGCCGGGCGCAAAACGCATGCCAAGATCGCTTTGGACTCAAGGGTCCGTGGCCGCAGCCGTAGGCTGGGGAACACCGTGCAGGCTCCACGGAGCTGCCCCCGGGGCAGACGGTCACTGCGTCCAGGTGAGGCCAGGAACCCTCAGATCCTCGGGGCGCGGGTGATCGCCGGAGCGCGCCGTCCAGACTTGCCCGGCCGAGAGCAGATACCGTATTTCTCCAACTACACGTCCCCTCCCCAGCCAGGTCCCTGCTTCCTCCGGGGCGCCGCGGGCAACACGGGGCAGCTGTGCCAAGCTGGGGGAGGCGGTGAGGTTGCGGGGGCAGATCTAGGCAGCCGGACCCCGCCGCCACCTCCCCACGTGGCCCGCACTTCGGGACCCTCTGGGCGCCGACCGCAGGCCCCGGGCCATCCGCGCGCTCACCTGGGGGCCGAGCTTTGGGAGCGGAAGCCGCGCGTCCGCGGAGCTGGTGGGGAACGGGGCGGGAGCCGAGGCCCGCGCGTCGCGGCGCGTCCCCCGCGCAGGTCCCGCCGCTCGCCTACCCGGGCCGGGGGCGGGGCCGAGCGCGCGGGGCGGGGCCGGGCGGGGCGGGGCGCGTGACGCGCGGCTCGGGCCAATGGGGCGCGCGCCCGAGGCCGAGCCCCCTGCGAGCCTTCGCGGCGCCCGCGGCGTCACGTGAGCGGCCACAGGGAGCGCACAGAGCGGCGGCCAGGCTCGGCCGAGGACCGCGGGCGCGGGCGAGCGAGCGCAGGACCCGGGCTCGGCCCGCGGCACCGCCCCGCGCAGCGCGGCCCGCAGGAGCGCGGGCTCGGCCGCCCGCCAGGCGAGCGCGGAATCCAGGTGGGGGCGCGCGACGGGGAGGCCGGCCGCGTGGACGCGGCCCGGGTGGCCGGGGACTGGCCGGGGGGCGGGAAGAGGCGCGGGCCGGGCTGCGCGCCAGGCCTGTGGACAGGGGTCCCCCCGGGGCCGGGGTGGCCAAGTCGCGGACGGGGCCCCTCGGTGGCCCCCAGCACCTTCCCAGCCCGGCCCCGCGCGTCCGTGGCGCCTCCCATATGGCCGGCGCCGGGCAGGGCCTGCGGAGAGAAGGGGGCGGAGGACGCGGCCGGGCCGGGCGGAGGCGGCGGGCCGTGGCGGAGGGGTTACTGTGGGTCACCGTGACGGTGGCGGGGAGAGGGGCCACTGGCCGAGGGCTCGGTGCCCAGCGGGCAGCGCTCCAGGCGCCATCCGGGGCCGCGAGCCGGCTCCCCACGCCCGCCGTTCCCACGCGCAGTCCCGCTCGCGAGTGGACACCCACGCGCCCCACGCGTGAGCGCCTCGCGGACACACGCACGGCCGCGGCCCCCGCCGTGCGCTGCGCTCAGCGCACGCAGTCACACGACCTACGCATAGCCGCGCGGCTCACATGCCCTGAGCTCCGGCCACGCATGCGGATCCCCCTGCCCCTTAGACCGCATGCATGTCGCGGGAGAGATGGTTGAAAGGTGACAGCTGCCGGGCTGTGGAGAGGCCACCCCCACGCAATGTCGCTCTCCTGTTCCCTCTTCCTTCCCCACCCATGGGACTCCCTTCCCCGGGGGGGCACAGGGGCCGATTTCCTCCCGTGCCCCCACGAAGGTGACAAACTCCCCAAATGTCTAAGTCTTCCCAATCTCTTCCCCTCCCAGGACCAGGGGACCCGCCGCCACCCTACAGGTGCGAGAATGGCGGAACTGGGCGACTTTGGGGCCTTGCAACAGTGCAGGGAGGAGACTTTTATTTTGAAGGGCGGCCCCCCACTCGCCACCCCCGTGATTTGCACGCTGACCCAATGGCGAGCCCTTGGCCGGCGCTGGGCTTGTTATCAATTACATGTTGTTCCTACAGCCGCTGTGTCCCCGGGAGGATAAACAGCAGGCCTGGCCGGCAGGGAGGGGGCGGAGTCCAGCGGGCCGGGGACTGTGCCCGGAACAGCGTGTCCCCTCCCCCTGCACGCTGCCTGCGCCACGTGCTGCTGTTTTTCAAGGACCTGAGCCGGGCTGCAGCCCTGGCACTCCCTCCGGAAGGCCTGGGGCCGGGGGAGTCAGCCCTTCCTGGGAGATCAATGCCTGAGTGTCCCCCCTCAGGGACTCTGTCCTCGGCATGGAGACCCCATTGCCAGACAGGGACCACTCCATCCTTGTTTCCCAAGTCACCTTTCACTCACATTGAGCAGATCCTGCCAGTGGCTGTTGACTCCTGGACCTTGCACTGAGCAGGCAGAACGGCTTTTATTCTGTTGGAGAGGCAAACGGGAAGCAAAGGACACAAACATAGCCGAGATAGTTTCCCAGGTGGCACCTGCTGGGAAGAATATTACATGGGATGGGGTGACAGTGACCTCTGGGCTGGGATCTGAATAAGGAGCCCCCCACCTGGAGTGCTGGGGGGAGAGAGCCACCCAGGGGGAATCGCTGTGCAGCCGTCCCAGGTGAGGTTAGGCAGGTGAGGGTGGAGCAGCCGGGAGGTGACACTCTGGGCTGCCTTGCAGTGCTGATGCAGATTTCTTTGGGAAGCCGTTGGACGTGGCTTCCTTCTGCCCTCACCCAGACTGCACCTGTTTTCCCCACTATCTCTTTCTGTATCATTCCACCTGTGAACCTATCAGTTTCTACCTTTAAAAGGTAAAGGGGTCCTTAGCTGGGTGCCTGTCATCCCAGCGGGTCGGGAGGCAGAGGAAGGAGGATCGCAAGTTCGAGACCAGAGGCAGTCTGGGTAACTTATCGAGACCCTGTCTCAAAAAGTAAAAACATGGGCTGAGGGTGCAGCTCAGTGGTCCAGCACTTGCAGAGCATGCAGGCGCGAGGCCCTGGGTTCAACCCCCAGTACCACAAAAAAAAAAAAAAAAAAAAGAGAAGAAGAGGTAAGGGGTCCTTTACAGATGTACCCACAATGCTACTCATTGCTCTTAAGAACGCTGGGGTAACTGATTAGTATGCTATAGCATGTAGCTGGTGTTCACCTTTCAGGGGAGGTTTGCAGCAGCACTGTTCTGGGTCCTGGAAGGCCAGAGACCCCTGATAACCCTAGCACCCCAGCAGAGGGACCGCAGGTCCACGTGCTCCCTACGTTCGTAGCCTCATCCAATGTCCCATACTGGGCGGACGCACGCCTGTGCAGACTCTGGAGTGCGTGCCCCTCGTGTGTGAGCTCACTGGGTGTTCACACCCCCTGGGCCCTTGGCACTGCTGGCAGTACCCCAGCACACAGTCCCAGACACAGGCACGGAGGGTTGTCCCACCTGCCTGAGGTTGCCTGGCTGATGGCTGCAGAGGAGTGGTGGGCTCCGGCTGGGACAGTAGGTGTCGGGGCTGGGTGCAGCCTCCGCTCTGCCCAGCCTCACTGCTCTTCCATTGCCTGCCTCTTTAGTTCCTCCCCGGCATGTGTTTTGGTGAGCAGTATGTATTTTAAGGGCTGGGATTTAGCTCAGTTGGTAGAGCGCTGCTCTGCAGTCTCTGAGGTCCTGAGTTCAATTCCCAGCACCGCAAAATGGGAGAAGGACGTGGTAACCCAGTCCCAAGGCAATCTCAAAACAGTCAGCCATTGAAACCCTATGAGGGTCACTATGAGTTGGACACGACTCGAGGGCACCTAACAACAACAACAACAATGTATTTTAAAACACACTCCTGGTTTTAAATCCTTAGCTGAGAATTTAGGCTAAAAGCCATATGGTGTACTGGAGACACCACCCTGGGGCATCTGTCCTTGCCTTAGCCCCATTGGAGTGGCATGACTGCTCCCAGGGCGAGTTGGGAGGTGAGGTCAAAGGTCCTGGTATCCGGAAAGCCTGCGACCTGGGGAGTCCAAGAGTCCCAGAAGGAGAGCCCCTCCTGAGAGATCAGTGCCTGAGTGTCCGGCCTCAGGGACTCTCTCCTGGGCATGGAGACCCCATTGCCTGACAGGGGCTACAGCATCCTTGTTCCCCAAGTCACCTCTCTCTCACATGCAGCAGATCCTGCCGGTCGCTGTTGACTCCTGGACCTTGCACTGAGCAGGCAGAACGGCTTTTATTCTGATAGCAAGAGAGATTTAGAGATCATTGCAGTATGGAACAAATGGGGAAATTGGGGCTTGGTGGGGAATGACAAAGACTCGCTCAAGGTCACATGATGACGTGGGTCTGTTGACCGCTGGGCATTGCCAGGTGCCAGGTGATGCCAAGCAGCCAAGACTGTCCGGTTACCCATGTTGAACGCACTTCTTCCCCACCTGGATAAACAACCAGCCTGCCATGGTCACTGGGTGGGGACAAAGGTCCAGAGAGGTGGCCCCGTCACAGCCGGACACTGTTGACTCTCCTTGGACACCAGATCTAGCATGGCCTTTGCCTTCAGAGGACGCAGCTTTCTCCTGGCCTCTCTGTGAACAGCCTCGGGGCCCTTCCTGGGGACCAGGTATCAGGCCAGGCAGCACGGATGCGGCAGGCACACGGACCTCGCCGGCTAGAGGGGAGACGGGCGTAGGCTGAGCCCTCCCAAGGTGGTGAGTGAGTGTCCCAAAGGGAGAGCCGTAGCCATGGCAGGTAGGGCAGGAGACCCAGCTTCCTCCTGGGCCACGGGGTCTCTTCCCCCATCTGTGTGGACGGTGGTGAGGTTGAAGGGGGTCAGACATATTCAGGTTTTGAGGTCAGAGCCCGCAGAAGGGCCTTGCCCACCATGGAGGGAAAGGATCCAGGGGCCGGGAGAGCATTGCAGTCAAGCCGGTCATGGCCTCTCCTGCTCAGAGAAAGGTGAGGTTCGCATTGGTAAATAAGCCTCCCCCGTGGTAGGGGAAGCAGAACCCACGAGAGCAGGCGCTTTTTGGCCTTTTTTGCCTCCAAACTGCCGTTGCCAGGTTAAAATACAGGCAGCCCCGTGAAACACGAATCGCAGGAAGCATGGTGTTAGAATATAAACGCGTCCCTTCCAATATCCGGAACATGCTTGTATTAAGAGTGGTTATAGCTGGGCGCGGTGGTGCACGCCTGTAATCCTAGCGGCTCGGGAGGCGGAGGCAGAAGGATCGCAAGTTTGAGGCCAGAGGCAGTCTGTGTAACTTAGTGAGACCCTATCTCCAAAAGGAAAAAAAAAAAAAAAAGGGCTTGGGGGTGCAGCTCAGTGGTCCAGCACTTGCCGAACATGCAAGCACGAGGCTCTGGGTTCAACCCCCAGTACCAAAAAAAGAAAAAAGAAAGAAAAAAAAGAGTAGCTCATTTTTTTTTAGTCTGAAATTCCCCTCTCCCGGGCAGCTTGTATTTTTATTTGCTCAATCTGGCAGCCCTACAGGAGCCCCAACAATGCGGGGTCAGGGGGCAACGGCCACGCGCCGTCCCGCCACCTCTGTGGCTCCACAGGCACCCAGCCGAGGTTGGGGAGGTGACACGGAGCAACCTCCAACCACGGCCACCCCGCGTGCAGAGAACCTCTCCCCCGCACACACGCTCCTGTCCCACGCGCTCACGCTCGGTCATTCGGACACGTCTTTGTTCTTTTCCAGGATCGTTCTGGAAGGTCTGTTTGAGAGCAGAGGCGCCTGGGTTGTGCAATGGTCCTGGAGAGGGCTCTTTTGCAAACAGTGGTGCAATTTCAGAAAACACTCTTGCAGGCCCCGTTCTCCCGTGGGATGGAGGCAGGATCCGGGCATTTGGCAATGGGCGGCCAAGGGCGGGGGCCGCAGGCCAGTGCGGTGCCGACCAGCGCGCAGTCCTTCTGACTGAGCCTCCCTTCTCCTCTCTCCGCAGCCACCGCTGGCTCGGCCTGGCCAGCATGGTGGACCACTTGCTGCCAGTGGACGAGCGCTTCTCGGCGTCCAAATGCCCGGTGGGATATCTGGGTGACAGGCTGGCCGGCAGGCAGGGGTACCGCATGCTGCCCTCGCCCGTCTCTGAGGATGACAGCGACGCCTCCAGCCCCTGTTCCTGCGCCAGCCCCGACTCGCGCGCCCTCTGCTCCTGCTACGGTGGAGGCGCCATTGGTGCCGAGGGACAAGACAGCATCTTGGACTTCCTGCTGTCGCAGGCCACGCTGGGCAGCGGCGGTGGCAGTGGGGGTATCGGGGATGGCGGCAGCCCGGTGGCCTGGGGAGCCTGGCGGAGGGCCCCGATGCCTGTGAAGGGGGAGCATTTCTACTTCCCCGAGTTCCCCCTGGGTGACACCGACGACGGCCCTAGACCCTTCCAGCCCACCCTGGAGGAGATCGAGGAGTTCTTGGAGGAGAACATGGAGCCAGCCGTCAGGGAGGCTCCGGAGAGCAGCAGCCGGGACGTGGAGGCGCGAGGCCAGCTCGGGGCCGGGCCACCCAGGAGCCACCTCCACCCGGGGTCAGGCAGTAGAGAGCGGGGTACCCCTCCACCAGGTAGTGCCGGCGCAGGCAGCCCCCAGGGCCCGGGCGAGGGGCTAGCGCCCGACGGCCCCGTGCCAGTGCTGCTGCAGATCCAGCCCGTGCCCGTGAAGCAAGAGGCGGGCGCGGGCCCTGCGTCTCCCGGACAGGCCCCAGAGAACGTCAAGGTGGCCCAGCTCCTGGTCAACATCCAGGGGCAGACGTTCGCGCTGGTGCCCCAGGTGGTGCCCTCCTCCAGCTTGAACCTGCCCTCCAAGTTCGTGCGCATCGCGCCTGTGCCCATCGCGGCCAAGCCCATCGGATCGGGACCCCTGGGGCCGGGCCCGGGCGGCCTCCTCGTGGGCCAGAAGTTCCCCAAGAACCCCGCGGCGGAACTCATCAAAATGCACAAATGTACTTTCCCCGGCTGCAGCAAGATGTATACCAAGAGCAGCCACCTCAAGGCCCACCTGCGCCGGCACACGGGCGAGAAGCCCTTCGCCTGCACCTGGCCCGGCTGCGGCTGGAGGTCAGTATGGCCGGGGACAGGCCCCGCGCCCCGCTTGGATCTGCTCACTGGGGTGTGCAGGGGAGACCCTTTATTCCACTGTTAGGCAAGGCTCCTTAGGAAGGGAGAGAGCAGGCAGGCAGGGGACAGAGCCAGAGCTGGCCTCAAGGCCTGGGGACTTCCTGACGCTCCCGGTTACCGAAGCCACTGGAAGCCACCTGGTCTCAGGTTTCCTGAGGACCAGGGAAGGCTTGCAGTGGCCTGTGCAGCGTGCTGCGTCTCCTGACGCCGGGTAAGGGTTGAGGGGCTGGGTCACCGCGGAAGGGCTCATACACTGATCAGGGAGCTGAGGATGGTGGGGCTCAGGCTGTGCGCCCCAGGGGCCTCCCCTGCACCTCCCAGCACCTACAGGTAAGTACCCACTGCTCCCAGTGCCTGTCTGCAGGCACCAAGGCTGGCGCCGGCTGCGTCTCTCACCCCCAGTCTCAGCCCTCTATAAATGGGCCTTGCATCCCAGACCTTGCGTTAGAGGGGTGACATCCTGAAAACGCCCCCCCGCCCCCCTCCTGCCCCGCGCCAAGCAGATCAGCTGCGTTCCCATATTTTGGGGCACGTGGGCCAGACCTGGTCCTGGCTTCCTCCCTGGGGACCTGGAGGAGTGGCTGGGAAACCCCAAAGGCCAATGCAGAGTGAAGAGCAGACTGGACGGTGGCGCAGCTGACAAAGCCCTTCATGGGTGGGGAGATTAGCTCGCAGATGGCCACAGCTTTGCCCCAGGGCTGCTGGGGCTGTGGGTGCCAAGGGCAGGAGGGACCCCTGAGTGTCGCCCTTCCCTTGTCCCGGGGGCTGCCCGCCCTCTTTGGGAAGACACTCCCCCCCATTCCTGAAAGGCAGGTAGCCTGCAGGTGCTCAGGGTGGGCGCAGCAGGTGTCCCCAGCTTAGGAGCCATGTCTGGCTGGCGTGGAGGGCGTGGGGGCCACCAGCCCAGGGCTTGGGTGCCGCCCGGTGTGTGGGCAGGAAAGACGCAGCCCACCCATCCACGCGCTTCCAATGTGTCCAGAACCAGACCTCGCAAGTGGACTCGTAACTGCATGTGCGCACCCGTGACCCCGCGCGTCTGCGCACGTGGCGTGCGTGGTGACGTGAGCGTGCACCCAGGCGGCTGTGGGTGGGGCACACAGAACGACTGTAGCTTCTGTTTTCCCGACCAGACTCTGGGTGTCGGAGCTTGTGAGCCTTGGCCCAGTGCAGAGCTCTAGGTGACCTGACGGGGGTGCTCGCCTGTGAGGGGTGCTAAGGTGGCCCCAAGCTGGCCAGGGGAGGGACTTTGCCAAGCAGTATCTTGGTCTGCAGAGGCCCCTCCTAGGAGAGCCTGTCGGCCCCCTTCCCTTGTCCTCTGCTCAGAGGGACGGAGAACCCTTGTTGTTGTTAGGTGCCATCAAGTCGGTATCTGACTCATAGAGACCCTCATAGGGTTTTCAATGGCTGACTGTTTTGGGATTGCCTTGGGAGTGGATTGCCAGGCCCTTCTCCCATTTTTGTGATGCTGGGAATTGAACTCAGGACCTCAGAGATTTCAGCACAGAGCTCTACCAACTGAGCTAAATCCCAGCCCACAGAGAACCCTAAAGGGTTCCATATTGGTGGCTCCCCACCTCTCCAGTCACATACCCAGGGCACCCAGCCGGCCAGGGCTAGAGGCGTTGGTGGCACGTGGGCTGTATGGGGTGGTCAAAGCTTGAGGGGAGAAGCCGAGAGGGAGGGCCTGGGGGGCCTTGACTGGAGACGATAACATGGTGGTTGTTGCTTCGCGAAGGCGGTGGGCATGATCTTGAACCGTGGCCCAGCGTCGGCCACCAGCTTGCCCTGTGCCTTCCAGTCCCCCACCTAGTGTGTTTCCCGTCTGTAGGGAGGGGCACAGGGCTGGCCCATTGTCTCAGGCCATGTGGTCACTCACACGTGGTCCAAGTCTGGGGAGTGGCCTCAGCAGTGTCCCGCCTAGCCTCCACGGGGACAGCGTCCCACTCTGGCGGGTACCCCTGCCGCAGCGCCTCTGTATCCGTTCTGTGATTGGGAGCGTCAGGGCCTGCGGAGATCGAGGCAGCTGGTCACCCTCTCCCATAGCCTGGGTCCTGTAGACTCTCCAGTGCTGTCCCCTGGCCAGTGCTGCCCATTCTGAGTTGCAGCTCTAGGCGGAAGGAGGGGAGGCGGGACTCCGGGCTGGAAGGGCGTGGTCCTTGCCCAAGGCCACTCACTCCCCCAGGACGCAGGCGCCAGCCTTCGCCCCTGCCTGCCCCGGAGCCGGAATGCACATGTCTCAGGGAGCCAGGTCGTGGCCTCCCCACGGTTGCTTCTGTAAGGTAGTGAGTTCCCCATGCAGGAAGTGTGCAAGCGGAAGGGGAGGTTTATGGCAGGGATCCGCCCTGACACTGTCCAAGCCCAGCCCTGGTCTCCTTGCCCAGCGGCCAGGAGGCACAGTGAGGGCCTGGCGCGGTGTGGTCAAGGCGGAGTGGCCCCCAGGGGCTCTGCATGATGTCCGCCCTGCCCCAGCTTCCTAATAGCTTTTCCCTGGAGGCCACCTGCTCTGCCCCGGCTCCAGTGCAGTGGCGGCGCCGCGTGGCTGGGAGCCCAGGGCCTGCTGGGAAGGAGGCTGGTTCTCTCAGGATGCGGGACACCCCGGAGTGCTTCAGGGAGGCGGAGGCCCTGGGGTGGGGCCCACAAGGTTTGCACGTCCCGTAAACATAATGATAGTTTCCTACCAAGGGTCAGAGGGTCGGGGAGCCCTGTGCCTAGGGAGGCAGGAGGGACCCTGCTTTGGGTGTCTGCCGGGACAGGACTGGAGAAGGAGCCAGGGTGAGGATGGTGGGGCATCCATTTATGGGCCTCTTGCTGTATGCCGGCTCTGTTCCAGGCTTCCCACAGCCAGAGCCCCCGACTCAGCCCTTTCACTTGCATACTCTCTTCCCTGGGGAGCTCATTACCTCCAGAGGCTTCTCTGCCCTTTAAGTGTGCAGTGTTCCTATGCAGACTTCCCGAGCCAGCCCCGGCCGGCTGTGCTCCCCTCCCTGAGTGGGGTCCAGCCTCCCCCAGCTCCCTCCCCAGCTCAGGCTCCCATGTCTGCATTCACCCTCTCCTGGCCCTCTGTCTCCACGGCCCCCCAGGGCGGTGGGGGTGACCCTTGTGTTGATTAGTCCATCAAGTCTCCGTAACGGCCCCATAAAGTATAGGCACCAATCCTGATTCTACACGGCGGAAACAGGCACAGAACAATCAGATCACGTGTCCCCAGTTAGGTGCTGTTGAGTCGCTGTCCGACTCATAGCGACCCTACATACAACAGGTGAAACACTATTGTCAGTGCTTCTCTGCTATTCACAGGGTTTTCAATGGCTGATTGATTTTTGGGAGTGGGTTGCCGGGTCCTTCTCCCAAGCCTACAGCACCTGCTGTTCCCAGGCGGTCTCCCATCCCAGTACTAACCGACCCTGCTTAGCTTCCCAGATCTGATGGGATCAGAGCCACAGTGCTATAGCTGTAGGCTGTGTCCTCAGAGAAGTAGCTAACGAGTGTGGGTTTCAGGTACAGCCTGGTGGGTGCCTCCCCCCGACTCTGACCTTCCAGGGTCCCGCCTGGGGGTTGAAGCGGCTGTTCTTGCCTCCCCCCGCCCGGGGCCAGGCTGTGGCTCTTTCGAGCCCTGTGCTCACGGACCCCGATGAGTGTCAGCTCCTGCTCTGGAAGCTCCGTATGTATCAGTTCATTTCATTCTGAACGTGAATGCAGGCGGCGGGCGTCAGTGTGCCCATTTCACAGAGCAGTTGAGTAAGCGCCCTGAGGCCACACAGCTGGAGTGTGGCAGAGCTGAGTTTTTAACCCACTGTGTGCTCCCGCCCACTGCAGACTCAGGGCCAGCTTGCCAGCCCCCTCCGCACCCCTTCCCAAGAGGCCCTCCCTGCCACCTACAGAGGGGACCCCCCCCCCCAGCTCCCAGGCCCTTCCTCCTTCCTCCTCCTGCCTGGCTCTGACACTGGCACGGAGCCCTCAGCTCCGAGAACTCACCTGGCCGGTACCCTGCCTTGCGCAGGGTCCCCTCCCGGCGCCGCCCAGGTTCTCAGCCCCACTTCCTTCTGCTCCCTTCCTGCGCCCAGGATTCCCTGTCCCTCCCCTCTGGGTTCGTGATTTTGCACCCTCAGGGGGCCGAAGCCAGACTCTGCCTGTTCTGCTGTGGCCATCTGGGAAGTGGCGGTGCGCCGGCCTTCCTCGAAGTTTCCTGGTCCCGCACTTACACACAGGCCTCCTTTGTTCGCCCAGCGGAACATCCTGTTCCCGGGTGGCAAAGCTATTCTTCCAGAAAGAGCCCCTTCCTGCCATAGCAAGCGTAGAGATGAATAGCCGTCAGCAGCCCTGCGTGGCAGGTACCGTTGGCATGCGCAGTGGGCGCAGAGCGGGGCAACTGAGGGCCAAAGGCCACAGAACTGGGAGGTGGGGAGACCTGAATTCAAAGCCAGTCATCTGGCCCCCAGCCTGCTCTCTTGACCCCTGCATCCCTGGTGCCCTTATGCGATGAAGCATTCTCTGACTCCATTCTCGTGGTAGGCAAACCCTCTATGTGCGGTTGGGCAGGTTGTGCACTGCATAACCCAAGGTGGTGTTCTCCCTGATGATGGCTTTCTGGCAGATGGCAGATTAGTGTCTCACGGAAGGGACACCACGCAGAGGTGCTGTGGCTCTGTTGCTGGTGTCCAGGCTGCTCCAGAGAGTCACCTCTTTGCTTCCTCTGCCCCAGCAGCACAGATCATGGCCTGCTCCACAGGGACCAGGGCCTCGCCAAGGACCAGGCTCTGATTAAGCTCTACGCATGTGGCAAGAGCTCACAAATCTTAAACAATGGCCACCTGCCAGCGTGGCTCTACACCCTTACCTCGTGGCCTTTGTAGTCCTCGGAGCTCATGCCCTCTGTGATAGCTCAGGCCCTCTCCCTCTCTCCAGGGAGGGAAACTGAGGCTCGGCGCTCTTGCCACCTTGCCCGGGTTGTTTGGTAACCCAGCCAGTTCTCCACCCTCCCCAAGGTTGTCCCAGGCCTCTGCTGGCTGCCTTTGGGAGAATGTGTTGGTATGAGGTAGGGGTCTCTTAGGGCTCAGACCAGGGGCTGTCCGCTTGGGCACCCGGAGGCCGTGGCTGCAGGGAGGGGCCTCCGGAGTGAGGGCAGCTTGGGTTCTGGCCTGGGCCTGGCTGCCCGTGCTTGCCGGGTGTCACCATAACCAGAGGGCTGCTCTGGCCTGGGCCGCCTCTGAGATGCACCCCGGGTGAGTGAGGAATCGGAGGCCCAGGGCGGCCAGTCGTTGCTCAGGACCACACGGGGCACACGCAGCCTAGGGGCTGTCGAGGCACGGCCCAGCCTGACAGCGAATCCTGCTGTCCTGCGTGACGGGGCTGCCTGGAGCCCTGGCCCTCGTTTTTTATCGTCTGGCCCTCTGGCCCCAGAGCCGGGGAAGGCCGGGCATGGTTTCTGGAGCTTTCTGCACGTCCCTGCCCTGGGCCAGCTCGTCTGCTGGGAAGCTGTGTGCCCAGCTCCAGGGTCCCAGTGACCCTCGCCACCTGGCCAGGTGGAGGAGGACTGGGGTGTCTGTTGGCCATCTGCTGTCACCAGGGCCAGCAGGGCAAGGAAGGGCGCACAGACACTGTGCCAGGACCTTTGCTGTGGCCTCAGCAGCTCCATCTTGGTAGCCCCCTGTCACCCCTCCTCCCTCAGAGCCTCTGTTTCCTCGTCTGGCGCATAGGACACCTGAGCGTCACCGAGTCAGAGGATGCGCAGAGAGCCCTCCGTGGGCCAGGCGCTGTGGACTCCCTGGGGTGTGGGTGGAAGTGTGGCCTCACGGGCAGCAGCTGTCCCTCGTCCGGGAGAGGCCCAGGGGAGCTGAGGTGGCTGTGGCACCTAGCGTCCTCACGGCCCCTCCCAGCCCTGCCACGCCTGTGCTGTGGACGGAGGACCCTGCCCACAGAGGCGGGGCAGAGGTGGCCAGCAGCCCCTGCCAGTTCGGTGTGGTGAGGGGGCTGTCCTGGGGGGCCTCCTACACTCCTTCCCCTGAGTAGCCCCGGGTCTCAGCATGGGGTTGGGCCTGGCACACGTGTGTTCATGTGTGTGAATGGTGTGCATGCACCATGCACCATGCGTTCATTGTGCACACTGGGCTTGCGAGGGCAGCTCGGTGTCCTCCTTGGGAACTTGGCCGAAGCAACCCTCCTATTTAAATGCAGTTATCGTGCACCTGCTAGGCTGGGCTCCGGGAAGACCCCAGGGAACCAGATACACCTGTCCTCCTTCCTGGTGGTGATGGTCTGTTGGGAGGGACAGTCCTCGAAAGGTTGACACTAATTTAAAATTGCAGTAGGGCTGGGTGCAGCTTCGGGGTAGAGCCCTTGCCTCTCATGTGCAGGGCCCTGCCTTCCATCCCTGGCACTGCAAAAAGAAAGAAAATGGCAGTCATGGCATGAGCAAGGAACGAGTGGGACATAATGCCGTGGGGGCCTAGAAAGCCATGCAGCCCCAGAGCTCTTTCCTGAGGAGGTGGCATTTGAGGGGTGGGTACGAGAGAGCAAGGATCAGGGCGGAAAGAGCATTCTAGACAGAGGGAACAACATGTGCAAATGTCCTGTGGCAAGAGGGACCAAAGAAAGGGCAGTGTGGGTGCAGCACAGAGGCAGGGAGTATGTGTGTATGGGGGAGGGGGAGGTGCTAGGGGGCCCCTGCTGCCAGGACCTTGGCCAAGTGGGGAGAGCCTTAGATCCCTGAGGTCGGTGACAAACCCTCTGGGCCCCTTGGCCCTGCCCTGGTTCTTGCCTGTCCCAGCAGCACCTGTTCCCAGGCCAGCAGAGGCTGAGGGAGGTGTCAGGGGACCCTAGAAATACCTTGCAGGGGTGCATTTTGTTTAGGGGGGCATCCCAGAGAGCTGCTGCCGGGACAGGAAGGTGCAAGAGGGACAGGAAGGTGCAAGAGGAGTGTCGCTTGCGCTCTGAGGGCGGCTCTCCCTGCTGCTAGGGAAGCAAACAGGAGCTCGGCCTGGGGCGCTGTGGCTGGGGTTCCCCAGAGATCCCTGAGGCCTTCCCGGGAGTGGAGGCCAGGAAACAAGAGAAGGGGCCTGGGCCTGCATGATTGACAGGTCTGAGACTGGGTCTGCCGTGGGAGCGAGTCCTGGCTGGGCCTGCATGATTGACAGGCCTGAGACTGGGTGGGGCCCGAGGGAGGGAGTCCTGGCTGCGCCTGCATGATTGACAGGCCTGAGACTGGGTGGGGCCCGTGGGAGGGAGTCCTGGCTGGGCCTGCATGATTGACAGGTCTGAGACTGGGTGGGGCCCGTGGGAGGGAGTCCTGGCTGGGCCTGCATGATTGACAGGCCTGAGACTGGGTGGGGCCCGAGGGAGGGAGTCCTGGCTGGGCCTGCATGATTGACAGGCCTGAGACTGGGTGGGGCCCGAGGGAGGGAGTCCTGGCTGGGCCTGCATGATTGACAGGCCTGAGACTGGGTGGGGCCCGAGGGAGGGAGTCCTGGCTGGGCCTGCATGATTGACAGGTCTGAGACTGGGTGGGGCCCGAGGGAGGGAGTCCTGGCTGGGCTTGCATGATTGACAGGCCTGAGACTGGGTGGGGCCCTTGGGAGGGAGTTCTGGCCTCCGGCAGCCTGAGGTCCCTTCCTGCCCCAGGCTGCCCCAGGCCCAGAGAGTGGGCCTCGTCCTTAGGGTGCGCGCCCTGGAAGGTGCTACGGGGTCAGGGGAACCTGCGGGGGACGCAGGAGGGAGGCCCCCAGGCCTCTCTGACCGCAGTGTCCTGCAGGTTCTCCCGCTCCGACGAACTGTCGCGACACCGGCGCTCGCACTCGGGCGTGAAGCCGTACCAGTGTCCCGTGTGCGAGAAGAAGTTCGCGCGGAGCGACCACCTGTCCAAGCACATCAAGGTGCACCGCTTCCCGCGGAGCAGCCGCACCGTGCGCGCCTGAGCTCGGCGGGGCTCGGCGGAGGGCTGCGGCCCGCCGCCCCGGCCCCCTACTCTTTTTTTATTTTTAAAAAAGCAATAATTTATTTGCCTCCTTCAAAAGGATATGACAATGTTACGCGCCCACCTTCTGGAGCCAAGGAGGTGTGGCCCAGAGCCCGCCGCCCTCTGCCTTTCCTCGGGGGACCCAGAGCCACCTGCATCGCTGGGGGCTGGGGTCCGCGGGCCGGAGGCTGGCCTTGGCCTCCGCCTTCCCCTTCGCCTTTGTGCCTTCCCGAGGTGGCTCGGCCTCCACCGCAGCCACCAGCTCGGAGCAGGGTTTCGGGGCCCTGGCCCTCCTCCCGCCCGGCTCCCTGCCTGGGCCAAAGCCAACACTTCAGTGCCAGGCAAGGAGAGAGGCGCGGTTTTGAAACGCTCAGCTCCCAGAGGGGACCATGGTGGGAGGAAGGAAGTAGGCCAGAAGTCCAGGGCTGCGCCGTGGGCTGAGGGCAGCTGTGTCCAAGGCACCCGGCTCAGCGTGGTCAGCAGTGGGCATGGCGGGCGTGGGGGGCAAGCAGCAAGACCTGGGAGCAAGGCGGGGCCCCTGTGCATGTGCTTCAGTTAAATGTGCAAGACAGACAGAGCCATCCGTGGTGTCCCTACCCAGATAAGGTTTCCCAGACAAAGGCAGCCACCAGCCTCCAGGGTTGGGTGGGAGCAGAGGGGAGCAGGCTGCCAGTGGGTATGGGAGCACCAGCTGGAGTCTCCGGCGGGACTTAGAAATGCATTCCTCCTCTTGTCTAGAAATTCGTATCCGACGGACTCGCTTGTGTTGACAGGTATATCTCACATCCTATGAATGTATGTAAATAGACTGTACATAGGTCCACCTCTGCATAAAGTATCTTTTAATAACATCGACATTTGTGTAAATTTGAAATAAACAGAAATCTATGAAGCTGGTGTACATATGTCACGATTATGTAGATTTTCTTCGGTCCTTCATAAAAATATATTTACTTTGCCAATAAAATGTCAAAAGAACTCCACCACTCTCTGGCCTTCCGTACTGGTTTCTTCCACTCCCCAGGGACGTGGGGGCGATTCTGCGGCTGGGGCTGTGCTCACTGGGGTGTCCCCACCGGGACCTGCCTCTCCTCTCCTGTTGTCACCTGTGGGTTGGAGACCTCGCATAGGACCTCCTGCCCTGACAGGCCATGGTGCACTTATGGTGTACCTTCTGTATGCTCCCTGTGTGCCGAGGAAGGTGGCTGGGCCATTTCCTGCTGTGACAGTATTAGGAGTCTTGGCCAGGCAGCGGCGAGGCTTGGAGAAGCCAGGGAATGGAGCTGGGCCACATCCTGTGCCCTCACCGGCCCCCTGGATGCTTGGGGCCCTGCCGTGGAGCTCCGCTCTTGAGGCTGGGACCTGTGGGTGTGTCCCGTACAGGCCAGGAGGCTGGACGTAGGGCCAGAGAACAAGGGCAGGCTGTGGGCTCTGCAGGGCGTGGCCCCTCGGAGATGACCAGGGCCGGCCTGCCTCGGCGACTCAGGAGGCGCAATGTGCACAGGAGGATGGACGCCCTGGGTCTCCCATGTGCAGGGGGAGGTGAGGGCCTCCTAGAAGTGGCCCTTCCCCATCGGCCGCGCTCTTCAAAAGCCGGCCGCTGATTGGACCAGCCATCTGAGATCGGCAAGCGGCTCGAGGGTGAATTTCCAGCCGAGGGAGGTCTGTGGTAAGTGCACTGCTGGCTGTGCCTCTCAGGAGGTGGAGCCGCTGTTCTCGCCCACGTGGAGACTGACCGCTACTCTCTCCTGTCCAGCTCTCCTGTGCGCCCTGCACGGCTGATCAGAGGGTGGACAGCCCATCCCCACCTGCCTGTTCTGGAGAAAGACGCTGTGACCTCTGCCCTGAACGGACGGACCTAATCTCTGAGGACAGACATGCCCTGAGGAAGTGAGGCATTGATTTCCAGTTGCATTAACGCAATCTTTCTTCACCCACAAACAAAGCAGCCCCAGATAAGAGAGACAGCAGAGGGACGGGGGAGGACTGTCATGCCTAAGACAATGACATCAGAGGATGCGTAAGCCATGTGTCCATATGCCTCCATGACTGGGCACCCACCTGACATGCTGCACACCAACAGCCCACTTATTCTGACCCACGATCCCTCCTGCTGGCCTGTCAGGCCATCTTGGGGCAGGGAATGTGCATAGGGTGGTCTGAGCCGGAGGCTACCATACAGCAGGTGAGCAGTAGCAGCAGGTGAAGCTTCATCTGTATTTATAGCTGCTCCCCGTCAGCTCACTGAGGTTCAGATCAGTTGGTAGAGCATTTATTCTGTGCACTCAGAGGCCCTGGGTTTGATCCCAGCACTGCAAAAATGGGAGAAGGACCTAGCAGCCCACTCCCGAGACAATCCCCAATCAGCCATCGAAAACCCTATGAATAGCACAGAAGCACTGACATGGTGTTGGGCATCGCACACTGTTTCTTTCTATTGTACATAGGGTCTCTATGAGTCGGACCCAACTTGGCAGCACCTAACAACAACAGCCCCATTGACTCACACCTACAATCCCAATGACTCGGGAGGCTAAGGCAGGAGGATCATAAGTTCAAGGCCAGAGGCAGCTTGCACAATTTATTGAGACCTTGTCTCAAAAAGTAAAGAAGGGGCTGAAAGTCTGGGAGTATAGCTCAGTGGTAGAGGGGTTTGTGTAGCATGCATGAGGCCTGGGGGTCAACCCCCCAAGTACTGGAAAAAAAATAAAGGGTAGAGCACTATTAAACCACTGTTAAAGATAGGCCTTTATTGTAAGCACCCTTTTCAATCATGGCTTTGGGTTTAATATGTTAAGATGTAGAGTGTTTGGGTTTGGTTCCAATTTGTGTTTATTTTAATCCTATGTGTACATAGACTAATAAACATTTTTTCATTTTTAAACAGCTAATGATTAAAAGAACTCAAACAAACAAAAACATAAAAGTTGAACCCGAACCCAATTTTCATTGAGTTCGAGTTCAGAAAAACTTTAAACAATGCTTGAACTAGAACAGACTCAGGGTTCAGTTTGAAGCCATGCTGTCTACATATAGGATTTCAGTCTATGCACAATTATTATAATATGTTTAAATCACAAAAAAAAAGCCTCGACAAGAACAGGCGCAGGGTTCAGGTTCAAGTTTGAAGCCTCGCTTTAAATGTTTATTTTTCCTTTAAATAAGCTAAGATGTTGGGGGCCGGGGCGATTTTTTTTTTTTCAGTACTACGGGGGTTGAACCCAGGGCCTCGTGCCTGATAGGCAAGTGCTCTACCACTGAGCTGAACCCCCAGTGTCTTTTATTTTCTTCTTGAAACAGGGTCTCACTAAGTTATGCAGGCTGCTTCTGGCCTTGAGCCTGTGATCCTCCTGTCTCAGCCTCCTGATTCACTGGAATTGGAGGCATGTGCCACTATACCTGGTTTGCAATTGGACTCCCTAATTGACAGCTGTTAGACATTCCCTGGGGCCCAGCTGCCCTGAGCAGAAGATCATCAGCCAAGTAGCCCCTCTTTGGCAGCCAGCTGGACTGTTTTCTTGCCAACCTGGCTGCTTTGAACACTCCACAGATGCCTTGAGGAAGGCACACAGCAACCACAGCTCCACACGTCCAGTTCTAGAAGGTGTGATCCCAGCCACAGCTGTTCCAAACAGCTTTCCTGGGGGTTTTGCCATCACAAGCCATTGCTGACTCTAGATAATGCTGCGGTCATTTCCACTCAGGCCCTGGATGGGGGAGCAATTCCCCTAGGGCCCACAAAAGGCCTGTGATTGGTGCAAACACAGTCCTTCATTTGCATGGAGTACTGTGATTGGTGCACGTTCTGGCTTCCACATATCCTCAGATCTAATTCACATCCTTTCAACAGTTTTAAAGGGCTACAAGATCAGGTGCAGATCAGAATGCTGATGACAAATCCAATCCACATGTGACGCTTGTCTGATTTTGTAGGCCTCTAAAACTGTTGAAAGCTAGCTGGGATTTAGCTCAGTTGGTAGAGCGCCGCTCTGCAGTCTCTGAGGTCCTGAGTTTGGTTCCCAGCACTGCAAAAATGGGAGAAGGATGTGGCAATCCACTCCCAAGGCAATCCTGAAATAGCCATTGAAAACCCTATGAGGGTCTCTATGAGTTGGACATGACTCGATGGCAGCTAACAACAATAAAACTGTTGAAAGGGTGCGCGGATTAGATCCAAAAATATACAGTATGCAAGCAGGATGTTAGGCTCGCTTTCGAGTCAGCCCAGAGACATGCTCCTGTGCGGTGCTGGTGTTGCAACATGAGGGCCAACAGAAGGCCTCTCTGGAATGGCTTTTTCTTCACCTATTTTGGTTTTTATCATAAGTAGAGCAGGCTGAGAGGGAACATGAAGAGCAGCAGCAGCGGCTTGGGCAAGAGCAGGAGCAGCCGCAGCAAGCGGGCGGCCAGGGATGATGGGAGCAGAGGCAGCAGAGACAATGCACGGATGGTGGGTGCAGGGAGAGAGGGCCGAGAGGTGCGGCTGAAGGCAGACAGAAGACTGCAAAGAGCTGGAGCTGAGAAGCTGAGGCCCCAGCTGCTGGGAGAGTTCCAGGGAGCTGCGGAGCCTTAAGGGGTAAGGGCCCCAGACACCCCACGCCTGAGGACCATAGCACTAGCAGCTGTGGAGCGGAGGGTCCAAGCACCCAAAGTTCAAGAGCTGTGATATTAGCAGGTGCTTCCTGCTGCTGCTGGAGGCCGAGGATTATGATAGCTACTAAGTCTGGGGCCGCTGGTGGTCAAAGCCCAGGGCTGTGAGCCTCCAGCCTGAGCACCTGTGTGTGCGTTCTAAAGCCTGGGGCACCAGGCCCCTGGCTGGCAGGGCTTAGAGCTGGGAGCTTCTGGGCTGCTGGCCCAGCCCTAGGCTCAGGCATCAAGGGCTGGGAGAGCCAAAGCTAGCAGAGCCCAGCCTCACCTAATCACCCTGGGCAGAGCAGAAGGTCGGCCACCCACTTATTGGTGAGAGAGACACTGAACAGAAAATCTAGCAATGATGATCCCCACCCTGCCCAAGGCCCAGAGAAGGGAAAGGGAGCACTGTCACTAATCACCATACCAGACAGCATACGCACAGGCTGCTATAACAAAGAAGCCCCCATTTCTATGGCTTAAACAGGGTAGATGTTTCTTTTCCTCTATTTAAACAGGCTGAAAGTGAGCGGGCGGGGCCCATGTGGTTCTGGCATGGGGCACCTGGCTCCTTCTCCTTTGTTGCTCCTCCAGACTCTAGGGTGTTGGTCCAAGATGGCTCGGGCCAGCTGGCACAAGCAGGTGAGAGGCCCTGGGTTCCCGCCCTAGTCTCTGTCCAGCTACTAGGCCCTCACTTCTACTAGCATCCCATTGGCCAGAAGGTAGTCACATGGCCAATGCCGAACGGGAAGCTGGGATACATGGTCCTCTGCTGGAGATATGCGCCCAGCTAGGACACCAGGATCCGTTACAGGAGCAGTGGGGGAGGGGGAGGGGAGATGGAAAAAAACGAGTCGGTGTCAAGGGGCAGCCAGCGGCCCGGCTGCAAGCACAGCATGCGCTCGCCTTCCCAGGAGTCCACAGAATGGCGCCTGAGCGGCCTGGGAGGCCACCGAGTAGCAGGTGAGTTTGGCTCCCGTGGCTTCCTCATCCATGTTCTGAGCAGGGGCGTCCCTACAAATCTGGGACCCGTGGTGGGGCTTCTGGGAGCAGGGGATTGTCAGGAAAGGAGACCCGTGGGAACTGAGGAGCTGGGAGGCCCTGCAGGAGCTGTGTTGCCTTGCTTGGGAGCCCTGGCTCTCGGAAGCTAAAGCAAAGCCTTGCACCTCACCGTGGTCTGTTCTGGAAGAGGGCCACGTCTATCCAGGGGCCACAGTGGGGAGGGGACGGAGTCAGAGAGCCCCAGGATCAGGGTTGAAAGGAGAGTGGAACTTTCCCTGTGTTGGTACCGCAGCCTGCTGGGAAGGGGCGTGGCGGCCTGCATAGAAGGGTTTTGAACCTCCTATGGGAAGGCGGGGGCTGGGATTTAGCTCAGTTGGTAGAGCACTGCGCTGCAGTCTCTGAGGTCCGGAGTTCAATTCCCAGCACCACAAAAATGGGAGAAGGGCCTGGCAATCCACTCCCAAGGCAATCCCGAAACAGTCAGCCATTGAAAACCCTATGAGGGTCGCTATGAGTCGGACACGACTCGACGGCACCTAACAACAACAACATGGGAAGGTGGGCAGGGCCCGGCTTGGTCCGGTGTTTACAACCCCAGTTCTGAACAGGTCCTGCTCTATTTGAGGGTCAGCAGGGGTGGAGCGGACGGCTGTGAGGCCTCGTGAACAGGTGCAGAATGAGGCAGAGGCAGCAGCACCTGGCTCAAAGCAAGTGAGCACTGGTTGGGCCCCAGCTGTTGCAGCCACTGTCAGTAAGAAGGTGTGGTCTGGGCGGAGGGCAGAAGGAGAAGGGGAAGGAAAAAGGGAGATTGTAAGGAAGCAGCTGGAGTCCACCGTAAGGATCGAGCAGAGCGCAGGGGCGCGCCAAGCCCTGGGTAGAAGACAGAGGCTCGTGGCCCTTCCTGAGTGCAGTGGGAAAGAGGAAAGTAAGGTGGATAGGGAGGCAAGGCAGCCAAGGCCCCTGGGGAGGGGGCAGGGCACTGAGTCAGACCCCAGGACAAACAGGGCAGACCATGATGGCTCAGACAATCTCCTGCCCACGGGAGGTGGGGGAGACCATGGTGGGTGGGTTTGTTGGAGCCAGTGTGGCTGGAGGCTGTGTGAGCTCCCACATGGGTTGACCTCTCTGAGCTCAGGTCCATAACGGGTGACAGGAGCATAGGGACACCAATCCCCCTGGGCTGTGGGAAGATGAACATGTGCTTGTTCTTGTGCCAGGCATGGCACAGTGTTGGAAAGTGTTTCGTTCTGTTGTACATAGGGTCACTATGAGTCAGACCTGACTTGACAGTACCTAACAACAACATGAAATATGTAACATATATACTAATATAATTATAATACAATAATATATAATTCAATAATATAATGTATAATCATACCTGTATGCACACATAGAGTTTAGATAACAACTACATTATATATTTTTATTTATAATATAAATCATACAGTTACAGTTGTGTGTGGATAATGATGGAAGCCTGTCCTGATGAATGCAGATTGGGCGATATTATCAGGTGAACATATAGCGTAGATTTACTAAGACAACAGTGACATCACTGGGTCATACAATCTGGTGAGGACACGGTTGTGCATGTGACCCATCATTGACAGAAATGTCATGTGGCACACGACTGTGTATTAATTGTAATGTAACGGGTGGGGATCGATGTGTGACCACTGCCTTCTATGCCAGGCACCCAGAGTGGACTTCCCATGTCTGTCTTTCTCTCCATCACTCACCTCTGACTTCTCCTGGAGCTTCAAATCCCCATCTCTCTCTCTCTCTCTCTCTCTCTCTCTCTTTTTTTTCCAGTACTGGGGTTTGAACCCAGGGTCTTGCACCTGCATGCTCTGCAAGTGCTGGACCACTGACCTGCACCCTCAGCCTATTGTTTTACTTTTTGAGACAGGGTCTCTCTAAGTTATGCAGACTGCCTCTGGTCTCGAACTTGCGATCCTCCTGCCTCCGCCTCCCAAGCTGCTGGGAAAATCCCCATATCTTTAAATCAGCAGAATGCAGAGGCAGACTCCCTTCTAGAAGAGATGATGATAATGTTACCTCCCACACAGTGTCATTGTGCAAATGAAGTGAGGGTGAAAAGGCGCACCTACAACAGCACAGGCATATAGCAAAAGCTGTAGGTGTTAGTGGTCAAAGGTCCAATTTGTGTGTGTGTGAGTGTGTGTGTGTGCGCACGCCTGCACACTGCTGAGGGTAGACCCCAGGGCCTGAAGCATGCTAGGCGACCTCTGCCACTGAGCCACACCCCGCTCTATCCATGGTCTTTTTTTTTTTTTCTTTTCTTTTCTTTCTTTTTTTTTTTTTTTTGAGGTACTTGGGGGTTGACCCCAGGGCCTTGCGCCTGCATGCTCTGCAAGTGCTGACTACTGAGCTGTACCCCCAGCCCATTTTTTACTTTTTGAGACAGGGTCTCGCTAAATTACGCAGACTGCCTCTGGCTCGAACTTGTGATCCTCCTGCCTGCACCTCCCCAGCTGCTGGGATTACAGGCGTGCACCACTGCGCCCGGCTCCCATGGTCTTTTTTTATTACTTCCCATTGCTATGTGAATATTCCCTTCTCTCTCCCCTTTGCCCCAAGAGGCGCCCTAAGACAGTTCTCTAAATGAATACGCTGGCAGATGCTGTATTCACGTTGGACTTGCACCAGTCCACTAAATGCTCATCTCTCTCTACTTAATACATCTGAAAGGCAACATCTGAAATGAGCAAACTGTTTCCAACTAGCTTACCTGAGTACCAGGATAAAATTCATGAACATTTACAGAAGGATGAAGATATGCTTCGCAAATGTCATAGAATTCAATATTTGGTACCCAAGGCTGGGCTTGGTGGTACATGCCTGCAATCCCGGTGACTTGGGAGGCAGAGGCAGAAGGATCACAAGTTCAAGGCCAGAGGCAGCCTTGAGTAAGTTAGCAAGACCCTGACTCAATATTTAAAAATTTAAATCAGTTTAAAAAGGGCTGAGGGTGCAGCCCAGAGGGAGAGCACTTGCAACATATGTGTGAAGCCCTGGGTTCAATCCCTAAATACCGTCCCCCCCACACACACAAAAAAGGAAGAAGATAGAAAGAAACAAAGAAACAAAGAAAATATGCCCATTACTAAAGAAAAATCAATCAAAAGCCATCCAGAACTGACACAAATGGTAGAATCATCAGAGCAGGGCATTAAAATAAACAGTTGCTCTGTTGTTGTTTGTTGGGTGCCACCAGGTCAGAATCAATTCATAGCGACCCTATGTACAACGGAACAAAACACTACCCGACACTGTGCCAGGCACACAGTCTTTGTACATTGGAGCCCAATGTTGCACTCACTGTTTCTTCTCATTTTGAGTCATGCCACATCAGCAAAAGGAGGTCCCAGGGGCTTTATTCCCGTCATTAAGGTCAACTCTACTTTGTGGTGGCATTTCTTGAGTGCCTTCCAGCCTGGGGGTCTCATTCTCCGGCACTATATTTAACAGTGCTTCTCTGCTATTCATGGAGTTCTCAATGGCTAATTGTTTCTGGAGTGGGCTGCCGGGTCCTTCTCCCTAGTCTGTCTTAATCTGGAAGCTCAGCTGAAACTTGTCCACCCTGGGTGACCCTGCTGGTATCTGAAATACCGGTGGCATAGCTTTCAGCCTCACAGCAACATACAAGTCCCCACAGCGTGACAGGCTGACAGGCACGTGGGGGTAGAGTTGCATAATATATGTTTAAAAGCTCAAGTAGAGACCAAAATCAAACTTGTACAGATGTAAACTGTGATATTTGAGGTGAAGAATTCAATTAATGACAGATTAGACATTGCAGAGGAAATTAGCAAATTTGATGAAAATAATGGAAATCATATAGAAAAAGAGAATATAATTAAATGAGCGGCACATCAAGGAAAACTTCAAACAGCTTGAAAAACCTGTAATTAGCATTCCCAAGTGGGAGAGTGTTGCGTAAAGAAAAGATATTTGAAAAAAACAACAGCTGAAAAATTTCAAAATGTTACATAAACTCGGAATCCACGGATACAAGAATATATACAACCTCCAAGCATAGAAACAGGAAAAAAACAACATTGAGTCACATCACCATCAAATTGCCCAAAACCAGTAATAATAATTTAAAATTTTAAAAAGAAGCCAGAAGAAAGATGGCATATTATCTACAACAAAGATAAGGAGAAAGATAAGAATAACAGCTTATTTCTTGTCAGAAACAACGCAAGTAAGAAGACAGTGGAATGATATCTACATCCGTGTGTGTGTGTGTGTGTGTGTGTGTGTGTGTGTGTGTGTGTGTGTGTGTTTTGTGGGGAGGACAGCTAACCTAGAACTGTATATCCAGTAAAAAACAAAGGCAAAATAAAGACATTTTCAAGCAAAGGCTGAAAGCATTCATGTCCAACAGAACCACTCCATAAAAAATATCACAGGGACTCTTTTTGGCAGAAGGAAAATTATCCCAGGTGAACATATGAATTTATACAAAAGAATGAAGATCACTGAAATAAATAGCTACATAAGGAAATGTATAACCTTTTCTCATTATTTAAAGCATTTCAGAAACTATTTAAATAAAGTAGAAACAATGTATCTTAGGGTTTCTAACATAAATGTAAGTAAAATGTAATACAATGTATCATGTATTACATCCTGGCATCAAGGCCAGGAGGGCAGAAATGGAAGTAGGTTACTATAATGTTCTTCCCATATAAGTGATATAATGTCATTTGAAGGTAAACTATAATAAATGATGTTTACTACAGATCCTAGAGAAAGTACCAAAATAATGAAGTAGAGAGATGTAGCTAATAAACCAACAAGATATAATGCAAAAGAAGAAAATGCTTAATTAAAAAAAATAAATGAAAGGATGGGTCAAACAGAGAACAAATAATGTGGATTCAAACCTAACCATGTCAACAAATACATTCAGTGCAAATGTTCATAACACTTCAATTAAAAGACTGATTTCCAAACTGGAAAAGAAAACAAGAATCAAATATATGCTAGCTATAAAAAATCAGTGTACACCAGGCACAGTGGCACATGCCTGAAATCTCAATGACTTAGGAGGTGGAGGCAAGAGGATCTTGAGTTCAAGGCCAGGGGCAGCCTGAGTAATGTGGCCACACCCTGTCTCAAGATTTAAAAACTGAGTGGGGGCTGGAGGTACAGCTCAGTGGTGGAGCACTTGCAAAGTATGTGCCAAGCTCAGGGTTCAGCCCCCCAGTACTTAAAAAAGAGAGGGAGGGAAGGAGGGAAAGAGAGAAAGAGAGAGGAGAAAAAAGAAAAAGAAAAAGAAATCTACATAGAAATACACAATAGGTTTAAAAAAAATAAAAGTGAGAAAAGATATCCCATGCTAATACAAATCAAAAGAAATATCTTGTAGCTATATTAATATCGCAATGCCTGCAGCTGTAGCCCTGTGGCATCCGATCCCGTCAGATCTCGGAAGCTAAGCAGGGTCAGGCCTGGTTAGTACCTGGATGGGAGACCGCCGGGGAACACCAGAAGCTGTAGGCTTGGGAGAAGGACCTGGCAACCCCCTCCCAAAAATCAATCTGCCATTGAAAACCCTATGAAAGGCAGAGAAGCACTGATAATAGTGTTTCCCCTGTTGTACAGAGGGTCGCTATGAGTCGAATACCGACTCGACGGCACCTAACAACAACAACATATTAATATCGCCTGCAGCCGTAGTCCTGTGGAATCAGATCCCGTCAGATCTTGGAAGCTAAGCAGGAACGGGCCTGGTTAGTACCTGGATGGGAGACCGCCTGGGAACACCAGAAGCTGTAGGCTGGGAGAAGGACCTGGCAACCCCCTCCCAAAAATCAATCCGCCATTGAAAACCCTCTGAACAGCAGAGAAGCACTGACAATAGTGTTTCCCCTGTTGTACAGAGGGTTGCTATGAGTCGGATACCGACTCGATGGCACCTAACAACAACAACAACATATTAATATCAAAGTACATTTCAAAGTAAAAAAATATTACCAGGCCTAAAATAGGCCATTTCAAGATAATAATAAAAGTCAATTCCTCAGAGGAAATAATATATTACTCTCAACCTTAAACACTTGTGCACCCAACAACAGAACCTCAAAAATGTATGAGACAGAAACTCGTACACTTTCAGAGAGAAATAGACAGATCCAACCTAACATTTCAATGCCCTAACCTCAATAACTGGTACAGCAAGCAGACAGAAAGGCAGCCACAATCTGTAAGCCTAAATAACGCTATCAATGAACTTCACCAATTTGATATTCATAGAACACTGAACCTGGCCACAGGACATACACATTTTTCTGTGGTGCATGTGGAACACAATCACATTCTGGACCACAAAACAACCCCGGTAAGTTATAAAGGATTTAAGTCACATAAAATATAGGATTTTTTTTCAGTACTGGAGGGCTGAACCCAGGGCTGTGAAAATACTTTGCTACACCCTCAGCCCCTTTAAAATTTTTTATCATCTTGAGTCAGGGTCTCACTAAACCATGCAGGCTGCCTCTGGCTTTGAACTTGTGATCCTCGTGCCTCCACCTCCTGAGTCACTGGGATGACAGGCAGGCGCCACCGCGCCCAGCTTAATTTCTGACCACGACAGAATCAAATTAGAAATTCATAACGGAAAGATATCTGGAAAATCCCCAAGTATTTGAGAAGTAAATAACACACTTTTAAATAACTCTAGGGCCAAGGAGAAAATTAAAAAGGAAATTATAACATCTTAAACGGGATGAAATGAAAACATGGCTCAAACTTCGTGGGATGTTAGTAAAACAATAATAGAGGAAGTGTACGGCGCTAAATGCTTATGTTGGAATCGCAGAATGGTCTCACGTCGGTGTCCTCTGTTTTCATCTTAAGAAACTAAACAAAGGAGAGCAAATTAAACCCAAAGGAAACCAAAGAAAGGAAGTCATGAAGATCAGATTGGAAGTAAACGAAACGGGATACAGAGGGCGAGTGTGTGTGACTGTGTAAATCAGTTTTTGTTATTCCTGCTTTACTCTGCAAGCTCATCTTTCTGTGGCTCCTATGAGTTGCCTTGTTTTATTTATTTAACTTTCCCCGTTCTGTGCTCCTAGGCCTGCGGACTAACAGAAATCGGATTAAGGGGAGCTGGGCAGTCCCCACCCCCAGCTGGTAGTGCCTCTGCAGTAAGCAAAATAAGATCTGGCAGCCCCGGACCCCGTTCCTTGTTGACAACAAAGTGCAACCCATTCAGGTCTGCTTTGCTCTCAGTAGCAGAACCTTGTGTTTGAATAGTCCCATCAGCTTCAGAGCCTGCAGCCATACGACTGTGGCATCAAATACCACCAGATCTCAGAAACTAAGCAGGGTCGGGCCTGGTTAGTACTTGGATGGGAGACCGCCTGGGAACACCAGGTGCTGTAGGCTTGGGAGATGGACCCAGCAACCCACTCCCAAAAAACAATCAGCCATTGAAAACCCTATGAATAGCAGAGAAGTACTGTCAATAGTGTTTTACCTGTTGTACATAGGGTTGCTATGAGTCAGACACTGACTCAATGGCACCTAACAACAAGAAGCAGCTTCAGAGAAGCCCAGAAGACTGAAACAGTGCACTCATAAGTTTTTATGGGACAGAAAGGAAACTTCTAGAGCATGGGGAGCTGTGGTCCGGAGCATTAACTGATTTGGCCACAGAAAAATCCTATGAGGTAGGCACTATTAGCATCCTCGTTTTACAGGTTGGGAAACTGAGGCACAGGGAGGCAGAGTAAGTGGAACTTCACGGGTTCCAGCAAAACCAGGCTGCGATGTGGGGCTGTGTGAGGCCAGTTTCTGTGACCTGCGCCCCTCCCTGTGGCCCTCTCTCTGCCCTCCTTCCATCTGCACAGCCTGGTGCCCCTCCCCTTCCCTCCAGCCGGGCCCCAGCGCAGCATCCTGCGGGCTCCTCAGTGCATGAGGAGGGAGACCACCCCATGTTTCTCCAAGAGGGTCACTGGCATCTCCTCGGACTTCTGTAAAAACAGACACCCATTGCTTCACCAATCCATCCAGGGTGTCCTACAGTGGTCCCCAGCAGGGGCCAGGCCAGCTTCGGCCTGCACGCTGCTCAATCTGGGGGACCAGACACTGCTGGCCACTCCACAGGGGAGGCTACGGCACGGAGCTTGGACCGTGGACCCTGGCTGCAGGAGGCCACACAGGGGTGAAGGCACAGAGCATGGGGGGCCAGAAAGATGGCCACTCAGTGAGGTGAGGGGGTCTTTTTTTTTTTTTGGTGGTGGTACTGGGGGTTGAACCCAGGGTCTCACACCTGCATGCTCTGCAAGTACTGGATCACTGAGCTGCACCCCCAGCCCTTTTTTTTTTTTTACTTTTTGAGACAGGGTCTCACTAAGTTAGGCAGACTGCCTCTGGTCTCGAACTTGCGATCCTCCTGCCTCTGCCTCCCAAGTCGCTGGAATTTCAGGTGTGCACCACTGTGCCCAGCCCTAGGTGAGGGGGTCTTATGAGACACTAGGAGTGAGGGAACGAGGTGATGGTGTCTGTCCAGCCGTCACTGCCCACACCTGTGGCAGGACTGGTGGAAAGACGCTGGACGTGCTGGGCCTGTCTTGTGGCTACCTGGGAGTTGTCAGCTAAGGACCGATCTGTGCCCACTGTGGGACAATGGCATGTGCGGGGCAGAGGGCAGTACTGTCAAGATGTCAGCCTGAGGCCCAGGCATTTGAGTGAACGCAATCAATGCCACAGCAAGGCAGGAGCCAGAGGTCAGAAAAGGGTGCTGCTTGGGGGTCATGTGGCCTCATTTTTTCCTGTCCACCATAGCATGTTGCCCCTGAAAGCAGGGCTGCCCCTCTCGAGCCTCTCCCAGCTGGACCAAAGGGCAGCATGCTGGCCGTGGTCTGGAAGCGCCGGGCCTCCCATCTGTGATACACACCAGATGTCTAGCTTCTGGGCGGGGCCCCTAGGGCCCAGGCCTCGCCAGCACCATTGGACACACTCACACCCGAATGAGCATGCTCGGTGCCTGCCGCGGCCAGCTGAGTATCACAAACCCGGGCTCACACAGCGGGCGTTTATTGTCTGGGCTCTGGAGCCTAGAAGTGGGAGATCAAAGAGTTGGCAAGGCTGGTTTCTCTGGAAGCTTCTCTGCTCGGCTTCTAGATGTGGTCTACTGTCTGGCTCTCCGTATGGCCTTCCGTCTGTACCTGTCTGGGTCCCCCACTCTTCTTCCTATAAGAACACCAATCTGATTGGATTCACACCAGCCATAAGGGCCCTGTTTTCTTTAATCACCTCTTTAAAGACCCAATCTCCAAAGGCAGTGATATTCTGAAGCACTGGGGATCAGGGGTTCAACGTGCAATCCGGCCCATAACACACCCCACAGGCAGCCTGGTGAGCCCTCCTGGCAACTGCCAGGGATTAGCTCATCCTGTTGGACCCTCCCAACAACACCCAAGGAGACAAAGTAGGAGTCATCACTTGCTTCGCAAAACAGGAAGCTGGCTGGCTATGTCTGGTGGGTCTGCCCACGATCACGTGGCACTGGCCGTGTACAGAGAGCACCGGCCCCCTCCAAACTTCCTATAAAGTGGTGACTGTAGGAATGACTATAAATTCTTCCAGCACAAAAGTTCAACTTGGAAGGTTAAGAGCACAATTAAATTTCTGCCTTAAAAAAAAAAAAAAAAAAAATCCAGGGCTGGGGATGTAGCTCAGTGGTACAGCCCTTGCCTCACATGTGCACCGGCCTGAGTTCAATCCTTCTTGTTGTTGTTGTTGTTGTTGTTAGGTGTCGTTGAGTTGTGTCCGACTCATAGCAACCCTCATAGGGTTTTCAATGGCTGACTGTTTCGGGATTGCCTGGGGAGTGGGTTGCCACGTCCTTCTCCCGTTTTTGTGGTGCTGGGAATTGAACTCAGGTCCCCAGAGACTGCAGAGCGGTGCTCTACCAACTGAGCTAAATCCCAGCCCAGAGTTCAATCCTTAGCATTGCAAAATAGTTTAAAATTCCCCAAATATAATGACATAAAAGAAGCATTTATTATGCTCACAGCTTCACTGAGTCATCAGTTCAGACAGAGATCCGCAGGGCACCGTACTTCTGTTCTTCAGTGCCCCAAGTCCCAGCTGGAAAGAGTTGAAGGCTGCAGGTTGCTTGCAACTAGAGGCAAACTCACTCACATGTCCAGTGGCTGAAAAGCGGACCACAAAGCCTACTTGTGCCCTGCAATGTGGTTTCTCTCTGTGTACCACGTGACAACCCTGAGTAGTTCAGTCAAGCGAGGGAGTACAAAGCAGTGACATGGCAGAGCCTCAGAAACCAAGGCCTCCTCCACAGTACTCATTTGGTGACCACTAAGGTCCACCCAGGGCTGGGATTTAGCTCAGTTGGTAGAGCACTGTGTTGCAGTCTCTGAGGTTCCGAGTTCAATTCCCAGCACCGCAAAAATGGGAGAAGGACCTGGCAACCCACTCCCAAGGCAATCCCGAAACAGTCAGCCATTGAAAACCCTAGGAGGGTCACTATGAGTCGGATGCTGACTTGACGGCACCTAACAACAACAAGGTCCACCCAAGTCCGCGAGGGAGGATGATAAACCCATCTTTTTATGGGAAGAACATCTTGTTCCAGTGCAGGCGGAGCTTGTGAAGAGGGGACATGGTGGTGGGCATCTTGGGACACGCCATTCCTCTTTGCCATCCTCGTGTCCCAGGCCCCCACCTGATCACTGTGGAGAGTCTGTGTGGGATGCAGAACACGGTGGCTAATATTCACATGAGACTTGATCAGTCAGGCAAACACCACAGCCTACCAACATAGGTGCTGTGATTGTATCACTGTTATTTTCAGTGCAGTGTTTCTTTTGATCCATAGTTCTAATTTCTTAGAAGACTTTCATAATTGTACTTACTCAAAGCTAAGCTTTCTGCAAATCAGAAGCCCTGCAGTAACAGGCAACTTAGCTCTGTGACAGGGGACAGGTCCTTCACTTTTGTGGATATTAGTATTCATGTCTGTAAGATGAGATCTTTGCACAAGAACATTTCTGAAATCCTATTAGCTCTCTCCCCTTCTAAAAAAACCTTTCATCCAGAGAGAGAATGCTTTGAAAATAGGTACAAACTTCTCCTTTCATGTTTATTTCTTGAACATGTGTACAGTGCTTACCCGGGCCCAGGTATTTTTCTAAATCCGTTCTGATTATTAATTCGTTTATCTTCCCTCCAAGAGAGAAGGACCCCACGCAGTGTATCCCCCCTTGGATGCGATAAACACTGGGACCCCGACTCTGGCATATTTAGATATTCTCTAGGGGTCCACCAGGTTTTGCAGAGTGCATGTTCCACCCAGAACACTCTGCAAACCCAGCCCCAAGGTCCCAACAAGGCGCTTCGGGGAGCGTGGCAGGCTCTGCTTTTTCCCTCAGGAACTCAGAACATGCAGCACCTGGTCGCCTCCCCTTGATTCCCAGCCTGCGTCACGTGTAGGCTGTGGCATGTGCAGGGCGCCTGCAGGAGAAGTTCCCTGTATATCCACGCCAGGGTCCCGTCGTCGGTGTGTGGTCCCGCCCCAAATTCGGCACTGGTGGTAAAAATGTCAAATTGTGCAATCACTATGTAAAAGAGTCTGGTTGTTCTTCAGAACATTAAACATACAACTGTCCTATGATATAGCAATTCCATTTCTGGATATACCCCTAAAAGAACTGCAAACCTGTCCCATCCTCAGACCGTCGTCATTCATACCCTGTTGTTGTTAGAAGCCGTCGAGTCAGTATCCGACTCACAGTGACCCTCTGTGCAACAGGGGAAACACTATTGTCAGTGCTTCTCTGCTGTTCAGAGGGTTTTCAATGGCAGATTGATTTTTGGGAGGGGGTTGCTGGGTCCTTCTCCCAAGCCTACAGCACCTGGTGTTCCCAGGCGGTCTCCCATCCAGGTACTAACCAGGCCCAGCCCTGCTTAGCTTCCGAGATCTGACGGGATCAGATGCCACAGGGCTACGGCTGCAGGGCCTGAGCTACTCCAAAAAGGTCCAAGCTGCCCAGCTTCTCTCTGCGCCTTCCTGGCTCTTGTCTTTTGGCCACGCCCCATCACGAGCTCGCCTAAGTGTTGGCCACGCCCCATCACGTGCTCGTCTAAGCAAGCCCCACCCACTGGGACCAGGCGATAAGCAGACCACCAATAGTAAGCGCGAAGGCGGAGCGCGCTGACGTCGAACGTGCCCCTCTATCCAATAGCGGGCTCCAGGACGAGGTCTGGCTCCGCCCCCCGGCCCCTATTGGACGCCTGGCACGTGGCGTTCACGTAGGCCGTGGTTTCTGCGTGTGTGGAGATGGCGTGGCCTGCTCGGCTGCTGTGAGCTCTGAGTTCCGTGGCCTGGTTATGTTGGGGCCCCAGAGCCTCGTGGACAGCGTGAAGCAGGAGCGCTGCGTGGACTGCAGACACCCGGGGAGCCGCAGATGGCGGAGCCGGCGCCCTTGGCCGCTGCGCTTAGGCAGCCACAGCGAGGCGGCCAGAGGTCCGGGGCCGGGTCACACGGTGGCGGCCGCATGAGCTGGAAGGAGCTGTCTGAGAACCCCAGAATCGCATTGTGCTGCAGGTCAGTGGCCTCTCCTGCGGGCACCTGCTCCTCCGGGGACTTCAGCCAATCTTGGGGTGGCCTGTCCTCCCTCCTGGCTCCCCCTTTCCCTCCAGCCAAAACCACTGGAGTCCTCACCAGCTTTTGTGCAAGCACCGATTGTGTGCCATCTGTGATACACACCAGGTGATTGTCCTTCCTCCTTGTGTGGGGGGTCCCTTCAGGGGTTAAGGCCAATATTTTCAGCAGTATTGACAAGAATCATTTCTGGAAACTGCTTGGTCTTGTTTTGTCTTCAGATCATTGTATGGTAACCCAAAACATAAAAGTTACTACCAGTTTTGTTCAACCAGTTTTGAAGTGGGGGCTTTGACAGCCTTAAGTATCTTCGTATTGTTGTGTGACAGATCTCAGGAACGCTCTTCATCTTGCCCAAGTGAAACTCTGTGCCCATTAAACACCCGCGCCGAGCCTCGGACAGCCACCGTTCTACTTTTCCATTCTTTCAGTTCGGCTAGGTACCTCACCACTATGCCACCAATATCACACGACTAGGTACCTCGTATAAGTGAAATATGCAGCATTTGTCTTTTTGTGACTGGCTTATCTCAGTGAGCATGAACTATACTCATCCCTGTTGTGGCATGTGTGAGAATTTCCTTCCTTTTTAAGGCTGATTGATCCATGGTACAGTTAGCAAGCATTTTGTTTCAGCATTAATCTGTGGAGCGGCATCTAGTTTGCTTTGGCCACATGCTTGTGTATAGTGCTGCTGTGAATGTG
>VMDO01021381.1:0-27536 GCA_007922755.1 Pedetes capensis
GAGGCTTCTTATTGCTCCGGGACAGAAGGTGTGTGTTGTCTGTCCGCCATCTTGACTCCTCCCCCTTAAAAATAATTTTATAAATTTATTGTCTTATAAATACATAAGCTATCGTAGAAGAAATTTCAAGCTATCCTTTTAACATTTCTTACATATTTTATTTTTAGCAGAGAATATAGGTCTATGAAGTAAGATAATTTGTAATATTTAATTCATACTTTCATAAATAATCATAATCAAGATATTTAATATCTATTGGACATTTTGTTTTTTCCAGTAATCTTATTTTACTAATAATTTTCAGTATACAACTTAATAGGTCTCTGACAATTTCACACATGGATTTCTTTGTACCTTGCTCAATTTCACTTCTCTGATTACACTCTCATGACCTCCTCCCTCATCCTTTCCTTCCCTACCCACAGTCCCTTTTCTGTGAATGTCGTGATTGTGTATATTCTATCTATATATCTATATATGCACATCTCAATTTTGCCTTAAAGGCAAAATATGTGATAGTTATTTTCTCTTCTTCTATTTCCCATTTTTCTTGCTCCCTTGTCATTTTCTTACTCCTTTATCTTTCCCTACATAGGTCCTTTCTACTATCATGACTTATATGTTTTAATATTGAATATACATTGAAGTCTAACCTCCACATATGAAAGAGAACATGTGACATTTGTCTTTCTGGGTCTGGCTTATTTCACTTAAAATGATGATCTCTAGTTTCACCAGGGCTGGGAGTTAGCTCAGTGGGTAGAGCACTGTGCTGCAGTCTCTGAGGTCCCGAGTTCAATTCCCAGCACCGCAAAAATGGGAGAAGGGCCTGGCAATCCACTCCCAAGGCAATCCCAAAACAGTCAGCCATTGAAAACCCTATGAGGGTTGCTATGAGTCGGATACCAACTGGAAGGTGCCTAACAACAACAACAACAACAGTTTCACCCATTTTTAGGAAATGCCATGATTTTGTCCTTTTTTAATGGCTGAATAAAAGTTTATGGTGCACTCCTTTCTTGATAAACATCAAGGTTGATTCAATATCCTGGCTATTGTAAATAATGTCACAGTGAACATGGATGAGGAGGTATCTCTGTGGTATACTAACTTATAGTCCTTTGGATATATATCCAAGAGTGGTATGTTGTTGTTGTTAGGTGCTGTCGAGTCAGTATCCAATTCATAGTGACCCTACATACAATACGGGAAACACTATTGTCAGTGCTTCTCTGCTGTTCATAGGGTTTTCAATGGCAGATTGATTTTTGGGAGTGGGTTGCCGGGTCCTTCTCCCAAGAGTGGTATAGCCAGGTCTTATGCTAGTTCTATCTTTAGTTTTTTGAGGAACCCTCATACTGATTTCCATAGTGGCTGTACCAACCTGAATTCCCACCAACAGGAAAGTAGGGTTCCTTTCTCCCTCCATCATCATTTGTTATTGTTTGTTTTGTTGATTCTTGCCATTCAGATTAGAATGAGATGGTATCTCAATGTAGTTTTGATGTCCATTTCTGTGACAGCTAAGGATGTTGAACACTTTTTCATATGACATTGACCATTTGTATTTCTTCTTTTGAGAAGTCTCCACTCAGTTCTTCTGCCCGCTTTTTGATTGTACACTTTGGGTTTTTAATGTTTAATTTTTTGAGCTCTTTATATATCATATGTTCTAGATATCAATCTCCTGTCTATTGTATAACTGGAAAGATTGTCTCCCATTCTGGAGAATGTCTCTTCACTCTGATGATTATGTCCTTTGTTGTGCAAAAGCTTTTTAATTTAATGAAGTCACATTTTTCAATTCTTGCAATTGTTTCTTGGACTGCTGGGGTCCTGCTCAGAAAGTCCTTGCCGATGCTTGTCTTGAAGTGTTTTCCCTACGTTTTCCTCTAGGAGTTTCAAAGTTTCTGGTATTACAGTAAGGTCTTTGACCCGTTAGGAAATGATTTTTGTACAAAGTGAAAGATAGGGATATAATTTTAGAATTCTTCATGAGGACAACCAGTTGTTCCATCACCATTTGTTGAAGAGGATGTCAAAGTGCCTAAGTCCAAACCTGCAGCCATACCACTGTGGCATCTGATCCTGTCAGGTCTCGGAAGCTAAGCAGGGTCAGGTGTCATTAGTACTTGGATGGGAGACCGCCTGGGAACATCAGGTGCTGTAGACTTGGGAGAAGGACCCGGCAACCCACTCCAAAATCAATCTGCCATTGAAAACTCTATGAATAGCAGAAAAGCACTGACAATAGTGTCTCGCTATGAGAAGGACACCAACTTGACAGCACCAAACAACAACAACTCCAAGCTAAACATTTTATGTGGAATATATCAGTTAATTTTCTGTAAACCCTTGATGTTATGCTAATATTGTGTATAAAGACTCAGATATAATTGTCAAAATAATGTGGCTAACAAGCTAAGGAATTAAACTTTGGACTAAGGGAAAATGAAAGAGTTTAACTGAAAAAATACTGCATATTTCTTTTGGGCTTGTAGACAACTTAGTTCTGCTTTTATGTTTAGAAAGAAAATAAAACAGTTATGTAGACCAATATGTGAATATCCTTCTATTTATACTGACATACATTTATCATACAGTATCTCGTTTGTTTTCTTGACCTGCCATAATTTTAGAAAATTAACTAGGAAGTAAGCATTTTCATCCCATGAATATTTGACATGTTAACTCACTTAAAATACAGTTATTAAATCTTTTAGGATTATTTACTTCATGTTTTACATGAAATGCTGACAGAAAATTTCTTCTTCTGTATGGACATTTTGTTATTTGAAGAGGGGTAGATTAAGTGGTACTAATTAAACATCTGGCACTCAATCTCACTTTACTGTTTTACTTTATCTAAATAACATTTTGCAAATGGAAATGAGTGATTTTAAAGATTGATGAAGCCAGGGACACACCTGTAATCCCAGCAACTAGGGAAGCTGAAGCAGGAGAATGGTGAATTCCAGGTCAGAAGCATGCTGTGTTACTTGGGGAGACTCTGTCTCAAAATAAAAAAGTAAAAAGGAGTTAGTTGTACAGCTTAGTGTTAGAGCAATTGCTTAGCATAGACAAGAACCTGGTTTCAACACTCAGAATATCAAAATAAATACATAGATAAATAAGTAAATATGATAAAACATATCCCAAAGCAAAAAGTCAATATAATTCAACTTCTTATTAATTTTAAGTTAGCATAATTTATATTCAGATTAATTTGAAATGTTTTATTCTGATTTATGCAAAAACATAAATATATTTCAAATAGAGCCACATGTCATTAAACTGATATTATTACCTATGCAAGCAAAAGTACAAGTTAATTGCAAAACAATGAGCCAAAGTCTTCCTTTCAGGACTGCATAACATTATAATTAGTATTCATAAGATTAAGTATATATATATATATATATATATATATATATATATATATATATACTCTATATATATTTTTTTTTCACACATGTAAATCAGTAACAGATATTCTATAAACTAGTTACTATTATGTACAAAAATGCATGTCTAAGATTAAAAACACAAACAGATATTTATAAACTCTGATGAAACTGTTTTAGATAGAATCATTTTTTCTAGGAAAATGACAGGGTACTTAAAGTCATTTCTCTTAGCTTTATTGCCTGTTGTGGGGTTTGAAATTAGCTAATTTATGAGGTCTCTTAAAGATGATTCTGAACCAAATGAAAATAAAGAAAGGAGTCTGGTAGTACATGTGCTCTATTTTCATGTGAATGAGCATAGGAGCATTTTTCTGGACTTTTTCCTCTATAGCACAGAAGTCAAGTGTAGGCTACTTTTCAATGTTTAGGGATACATTGGAGAGACACATGAAGGCAAGAAAAATGACACAGTCATATGTGTGTGTCTTGCATTGCCCTAAGGCCAATGTGAGCTTTCTATTATTCCCTACCCCTTGCTAAATGAACTTCTAGTACTAAGGCTATCACAAAGAATGGGTTTAGCAAAATGCAAACTTTTCTTGGAATATTAAAGTGTCAATCTTATTGACAGCAATAGTAGGAGGAAGAAGGACAGATCTTTGGAAAGCAATGGAGGGAGTGTCTGAACCTAAGAGGTCAAGGTGCTTCAGGCCCATTGCAGTTATAATCATTCCTCCAGTCTTGCAAGTAACAAGTTAGGAATGTGGAGAAAAATCAAGCCAGGTAATAATCTTATGAAATTATTTCCTGAATAAAAGAGTGAGTAATTATCACTTTATGAAAAAAATAGATACACAAGAATCTCTCTACATGGAAAAGAATCATACAAATATAGAGGATTACTTAACATTTGCTAAAAATAGAGCAAGGGTCTATGTTAATAATATGTTTTAAATTATACAGGACAAATTATTATTGGTGTCAAATACAGACAATTAGTTTTGAATGAGCTACCAGAAAAGGGATAAATTACCAGGATATAATAAAATTACTATAGGTTAATCCTTACTGGCAAAATAATTTTGCTGAAAGAAGAATGACTTCTCATTGACATGCTTGGCTTTCATAAATTCCTCCTTGCAATTCATTGCAAAATGCAAACTCATCTTCCTGGCATTCATTGCGTACATTGTTATTGCATATAAATACTGTACTGGGTTTTATGCTATGCCCAGGCAATTCACCGATGTGATATATAGTCTTTGTCTTTGAAGAGCTAATATTCAAAGATGAAGAGACAGCCATGTTAGTAATTACTATGGGTTTCTAAAGTGCTTTGATAGAAATACAGTGTATGGGAAAGAGGTAGTGATAAGAGAAAATTCAAGAGGGTGGAATCAGATTATGAAAGTATAAAGTATATTTGTTTTCTATTGCTGCTGTAACAAATCACAGAATTAACAGGGTAAAAAACATTAATTTATTCCCTCACAGTTCTGTAAGTCAGAGGTTCCGGTTGGCACTGTGATAGCTTTCTCTGCTCTGGGTTTCACAAGTTCTCAACAGCATTTTAGCCTTTTCTGCTGTTATCATGGGGCACTTGGAATAATCTGCTTCTAAACTCATTCTGATTGTTGATAGAATCCGTTATTGTGATTTTACATCTGAGGTTCCACTTCTTTGCTGTCTGCAGTGGTCACATTTTGCCTGCATTTCTGTTCTTTCTTTCCATGGGTGTTCCTTTAGTCAGGAGGACTGCATTCCTCTCAAGCACTGAATCTCTCTGACCTTCCTTTCTACTACAGCTATGTGTCTACCCTTATTCTGTATATTTCTTTTGCCTTTCTCTTCATCTTTAATAGCTTGTTTGACTAGATCAGCACCACCATGATACTCCAGGATAATCTCTCTTATTTTAAAGTCATGTGAATGGTAATTTAGCCCTTTCACAACAGTGTCTAGATTCCTTCTTGATTAAAAGCCAGAGGATCACATTATGGGAATATCTTCAAATTGTGACTGCAATAGAAGGCTACTTTTTCATATAAAATGAAAAAAAAAAACAGCTTTTATTTCCAAATAAAATAAATTTAACAAATTATTCTCTACAAAGAAGTAACAGAATCAAATCCACACTGTAGGGATATTGTGCTAGAAGCATTGTACAGCTCTAAATGTTAGAGGAAGTGAGAATGAACGACTTCAAAGAGGCCAGTTAAAATGTCTTTTTAGTAATTATGTTTAAAGACAAATAAAGGGACAATAAAACAGTAGCAATGAGATGCCACAAGAGAGAAATTTGAATTGTATTAAGAAAGTCATATTTGCTATGTGTTATTCCTGATTGATTGTAAGAGAATCTGGAGACTCAGGGTTAGTCCTCTTAGTAGGGTACATGAGGCCAGGTCTGAGATCTAACATTACTGCTGCACTGGAGGAAAAACATGGGAAGTTGGCAGCAAACCCTTGTCCTTGATTTATAAAAGGATCAAAAATGGACCCAGAAGGGAATTTAGAAGATGGTTTATTTAGAATTGGAAAGAAGAGAGTGAGAGCCAGGGCAGATCGCTTGGGGCAAGGAGGCTGAGAACTTAGGCTGGGGTGAGGACAGAGGAGATGGATAGACAAAGGGAGGGAGAAAATTACACTTCCTGATACAGAAATCAGAAAAAGGACAGGTCTAGAAACGTAGATCCATAAATGCTTCTGAGTTGGAGGTCAGGAAGCCTGTAGATTCATCAAGGAGGCTGCAGGCCTCGCTACATCTGTGTAGAGCTGCAGACCGCTACGGACACCTACAGAGATCTTCAGACCTCTGCAGGCTGCTCTGGACATTGCTGTAAATTGCGAGTGACTGGAAACCATTAATATATCTGGATTTTGCAGACTGGTTGATGTAAACATTCCTAAAAGTCGTGGACACTGAAAACTGCAGGCACTGACTCAAAAGGAGGGCCTTTTGGGGTTTTTTAAGTCCCTATCATATTAAGGAGACAGATGTTCTCCCTTTTTAAATCTTATCCTCATTTATTTTTTTCTTTTTATTTTATTTTATTTTATTTTATTTTATTTTATTTTATTTTTTACTTTCTGGCTTTGCCTGGACTTCCTAAGCTGTGAAATAGGTTTTCTTGTTTATCATAAGATCAAATAAGAACGCTCTTGCCTAGTCTGTAGTTGGAGGTATCTGTGAGCTTCATATGTAAATGAGTTCTGGTTACAGGTTAGGCCATTTGTAAAGGTGCACCTAGTTACAGACAAGATTATTTGTGAATGGATGTTATCTCCTAGCAACCATGCTATTTTCAAGGAAGGATTGACCACTAGGCCAAATATTAACCACCTTGTTTCAGAGGAAGCTCACATTTATATTCTTGTCTCAAAAGGTGGCTGGGAAGCAGAGGGCTGCAGAGACCTCTTTATTCCCTTTCTTCCTGCCTGGCATCCTCTATGAAGTCCCATTTCTGGTTTAGGTAATTCGATCAATAGAATTGCCATTTGACAAAGCAGGAGGAATATCCTAAAGCCTAACAGACTTGGGCACAATGGAAATATTGTGTTCAAACTTTGAGAAAACATTCATTCTTGTTTAGAAATGTCGATTTTCATATGACTATAGGATAAACCAATTTCTAATCAAACACAGAAATAATATTTGAAAACAAGTTAGACTGAGATGGTTTTGGAGATTCATTAGAGAAACCAGTGATTGATACTTCAGAAAAAGTTACATTCACTGAGAATATAATTCAAAATCAGACTTTTCAGAATCATTAGCAAAAGTATGTTGTTGCTGTTGTTGTTGTTAGGTGCCGTGGAGTCCTGTCTGACACATAGTAAGAATTATGGGGTTTTCAATGGCTGATTGTTTCAGCACTGCCTCAGGAGTGGATTGTCACATCCTTCTCCCATTAGCAAAAGTATAGAGAGGAATAACTCAGAGAAAAAAATAGGAACAGGAGAGAAGATTAAAGCCAGAAGAGTAGTTAATAAAGTGTGATGAAATTTGGGGATATTACACAACCATTAGGAATTCTGACCTTTTTCTTCATATCAATGTGTAAGAATATCAAGATAGATAAATTAATTGAAAATAGCCATATTGAGAATAAAGTCTATATTCCTCCATTAGTGTTGATAAGAAGATTATACAACCATCAAAACATGCATACATATTCAAAGGATATTTAACTCTGTATGGTGAGAACCACTTTTCATTATTGCTTTTTAAAATTATTTATTTACTTATTTATTTATTTGAGTCAGAATATCACTATATATCCCAGGTTGGCCTCAAATTTGTGGCCCACCTGGCTCAGCCTCCCAAGTACTGAGATTAAAGATATGTACCACTGCACCTGGTATACTTTTGATTATTTGTCCTTATGTCAAAATTTTTTTAAAAGAAGCCAAGCATAGATGGTGAATACCTGTAATTCCAGCATTGGGGAGGTGAGGCAAGAAGATCATGAGTTCAAAGCAATCCTGGGCTACATAGACAGAGTCTGTTGTAAAAAACAAACAAAATCCCTGAAAATTTTTTAAAAATCACAAATGCTTGCATTATTTTCAAAATGTTATAAAACAAATAAGATGTATGTGCATCCATAGGATGTAATTCATTTTAGAAGTGCTTAGGTATTAGCAGACTATCTGACAACATGAGACATGAATGTCATCTATACTTGTGGAACCTGTAGGTACAAGAGTAATTACAGGAATATGAATTTTGTGAGATATTATACTCACAACAGAAAGATAAAACATTTTCTAAATATATTCCTACTTTTTATTCTTAAAATACATGAATTATGGAAATAGAAAAAAGTCACTAATTCTGTTATGAAAAAGTGAGATAAAATGTTTCCAGTAGAAGGTAATATGTGAAAAGAGAGAAATTGATGGCGTAAAGTTCCTGACAAGACAGGAAGAAGATGGGATTCAGACAATAGTTGCAGTTACTGCTATTCCGCAACAGGAACATTTCCTCTACTAAAACAGGAAAGAAGGCTATGAGGATGACTGATGATGGCGATCAGTTTGTAGGTGGAAGTCTAGAAGCCATTATACTCTCCATTAAGGAGGACTCAAGGTATTCTGCTGAGTATAATGGGGAACGTGGGCAAGGAAGAAGCTTTGAGGACTGTATAGTAAAGTTTTAAAATAGCTATTGTGTGGGCTGGGGGAAGAAGATGATTAGAGGAAGAGGACTAATTGTCCTCTGAGAGTTTTATAAGGTACTGAGAACCATTATAGAACTATAGTAATTAAGACAGTTTGAAAATGGTGCAATAACAGACAAGTGTAGCAGTGACACATAACAGAGTTTACAAATAGATGCACACACAGACACCATAAATGAAAGTGATGTTATTATATAGTGGGGTAATTTTTATATTTTTGATAAATTATATTGACAGTTATCTATACCTTGAAAAATGAAATTGTATCAATTCCAGGGCATCAAAGATTTAAATTTAAGAGGAAACCTGGAGGAACTTAGAAGTCTTTATGATAAAATACCTTCTTTGCCTTAGGTTAACAAATTATTTGTTTCTTATTTTAAAAGAAGTATAATTAATAGGGTAAACTTAATAGGGTCCTACTTAATAAAGAATTAACTTAGATACTACTTAATATAGAATATAGATTTTAAATATTCTATATTTTGACTATCATATAGATATAAGTAATCATCATAATAATCAAAATCTACGATACTCTCATTGCTGCAGAAAATCTGTTTGGACTCCTTGCCTACCAAATGCAACTAACCAGTGTGACAGGCAACCACTTTCTCAATCACTCTGGGTTAGTTTGGTGTCTTCTTGGGCTTCATTTTAAATTGAAGCATAGATTATATGTCCATTATATTTGAGGTTCTTTTATTTTTTATGTATTTTGTTGTAGCTTTTGCTAATATTGCATTGTCCAATTACAACACAATTTCTTCAATTATTCTCTTCTTTAGCATTTTTCTGCAAGTCTTTAAGGAAAAGTATTTTTTAGATCTTTTTGGTAAATAAGTAGGAATAGAATTACTAAGTCAATGGGTAGATACTTGGTATTTTTAAATAAATTTACTGTGGTTGTTGTTATTAGGTGCCATCAGATCTGGTCTGACTCATAGCTACCCTATGCAGAACAGAACAAAATGCTACTCTGCACTATGCCAAGCCCGGCACTGTGTTAGTGCTTTTCTGCTACACATAGGGTGTTTGATGACTGTTTCAGGAGTGGGCTGCCAGGTCCTTCTCCCAAGTCCACAGCACCTGGTAATTCCAGGGTGTCTCCCATCCAAATACTCACCAGGCTTGACCCTGCCTTAGCTTCTAAGATCTAATGAGATCAGATGCTGGGATGGTATGGATGCAGGGTATAAATTTACTAGGCAAAACTAAAGAGTTTTCCAAAGTGAATAAAAAGTTTATATGTATTTTTAGTATATGAAAGATATAGCTACTCTATCTCCTTATTAAAATTTTTGAACCCAGGGCCTCATGCTTTCATGCTTTGCAAGTGCTGTACAACTGACCTGCACCTCCAGCTCATTTTTCTACTGCCTTTGGTCTCAAATTTGTGATCCTCCTGCCTCTTCCTCCCGAGTCACTGGGATTACAGGCCTGCACCACTGCGCCCAGCCTAGCCTTTCTATTTAGCTTATAACGATATCTCATTGTACTTTTTTATGGATTTATCTGACAACACTGTTGAACTGCAGGTCATAGGTTCATTTTGATATTCTTTTTGTTGATATATCTACACATGACCTTTGACAATTATTTTATATAGATTTATATGGGGGGTTATAAAATATGGCATTTGTTGTTGTTAGGTTTCCTCGAGTTAGGTTTGACTCATAATGATCCTATATACAACAGAAAGAAACACTCCTGACACTGCCATGCTCAGCAATATTTGTCAGTGCTTCTGGGCTACTCATAGGGTTTTCAGTGGCTGATTGTTTCAGGAGTAGATTGCCCGGTCCTTCTTAGCCTGTAGCATCAGGTATTCCCAGGTGGTCTCCCATCCAAGGACTAACCAGACTGATCCTGCTTAGCTTCCAAGATCAGGTGGGATTGGATATCCGGGTGCCACAGATGTTATGGTATTAGACATTTCAAACATATATGTATTGCCTTTTCATTTTTGTATCAGTACTGTACAATTTCTCACAAGATCCTTTAACACTTTATTGTGTTTATGATAAAAGTCTTGTCTAATTTCTAAATATGGATCATCTCTCAGTGTCTTTTTACATATTTTAATGGTGATGCATATTTTCTTGCTTTATTATGAATTTCTTATAACTTTTTATCATATCCTGTGCATTTTGTACAAAATTTTGTGAAGAAGAGCATAAATAATATTTACATCCAAAAAAAGGTGTGTACTTTTTTTTCTCTGGATCACTATAATGGGAGCTAAGTAAGTACAGTATTCATTGGACTGTGCTTATTATTTAGCTCAACATTGGATTCGGGACTGGGGTTTATCTCAGTTGGTAGAGTGCTGCTCTGCATTTTCTGAGAATCTAGGTCTGATCCTCAGTACCACAGAAAATGGGAGAGGATCTTACTTTGTAGCCCAGGCTAGACTTAAACTCCTATTTTCCTATCTCGGCATTAGTGGTGGGCTTATATGCATGCACCACCATATCCTGTTTAACTTCATTACTAAAATGAGATATTTCCCAAACATTTATTTTATAATTGGTAATTATTGCACAAAAACTCATAATGCAAGCTATACAAGTTAAAATTATATATGCTTATATAATTTTACATATGTATGTATGTGTGTATGTATATGTACATATATGTATAGGCTGTAGTTGTACCACTGAGGCATCCGATCCCCCCAGATCTCATAAGCTAAGCAGAGTTGGGCCTGGTTAGTACTTGGATGAGAGACCACCTGGGAACACCAGCTACTGAAGGCTTGGGATAAGCATCTGACAACCCTCTCCCAAAAAGGAATCAGCCACTGAAAGCTCTATAATAGCAGAGAAGCATGACAATAGTGTTTTGTCTGTTGTACATAGGGTCATTGTGAGTTGGACACTGACTTGATGGCACCTAACAACAACAACAACAAATACATATTATATATATATTATATATATTATATATCTCAACCTGACTCAACAGCACCTAACACCACCCTAACACCCTGAGAACAACAGAACAGATAGATAGATAGATAGATAGATAGATATAGATAGATAGATAGATATTATATATCTTGACACTACTCAACAGCATCTAACACTACCATAACACCCTAACAACAACACAACACACACACATATATATATGTATATGTACATATATGTATATGTATATATGTGTGTATATATATATGTATGTTGTTGTTGTTGTTGTTGTTAGGTGCCGTCGAGTTGGTATCCGACTCATAGCGACCCTCATAGGGTTTTCAATGGCTGAGTGCTTCGGGATTGCCTTGGGAGTGGATTGCCAGGCCCTTCTCCCATTTTTGCGGTGCTGGGAATTGAACTTGAGGCCTCAGAGACTGCAGCACAGCGCTCTACCCACTGAGCTAAATCCCAGCCCTATATTTATATATATGTATATATATGTATATAATATCTGTATATATATATATTTAGTTGTTGTTGTTAGGTGCTGTCATGTCGGTATCTGACTCATAGCGACCCTCATAGGGTTTTCAATGGCAGACTGTTTGGGGATTGCCTTGGGAGTGGATTGCCAGGTCCTTCTCCCATTTTTGCAGGGCTGGGAATCAAACTCGGGACCTCAGAGACTGCAGTGCAGTGCTCTACCAACTGAGCTAAATCCCAGCCCCATATATATATATATATATATACACACACACACAGGGATGGAAGACCACCTGGGAATACCAGATGCCTTAGACTTGCAAGAAGGACCCTGGAGCCCATTCCAAAAGCAGCCATCAAACACCCTGTGAATAGCAAAGAAGCACAGTCTGACATGGTGCCGGGCCATGTACAATGTCAAGTAGTGCTTCCTCTGTTTTACATAGGGTCCCTAAGAGTTGGACCTGACTCAACAGCACCTAACAACAACAACAGCAGCAGCAGCAACAACAGCAGTTGGTACATGGACTAGGAGGCAGTCATTTGAATAGAACAAGGAAACATTGTTTGGCTTAAAGTCAGGAAAGGTGTGTGTCAGGGCTGTAACCTTTCATCGCACCTCTTCAATCTCTATGCTGAGCAAAGAATCCAAGTAGCTGGACATTATGAAGGAGAACATGGGATCAGGATTGGAGGAAGATTTATTAACAACCTGAGTTATGCAGATGATAAAACTTTACTTGATGAAAATTAAAAGGATTTGAAATATTTACTGATGACTCTACATACAACAGGTGAAACAGGATTCTTAGTGCTTCTCTGCTCTTCACAATGTGTTCAATGGCTGACTGTTTTTTAGGAGTGCGTTGGTGGGTTCTTCTCCCATGCCTACAGCACCTAGTGTTCCCAGGTGGTCTCCCATCCACGTACTAACCAGGTCCAACCTGCTTAGCTTCAGAGATCTGATGGGATAGGATGCCACACTGGTATAGCTGGAGGCTATGTTAAGTATTAGGTACTTCAATTAAAATAATTCTAGTTGACACAGAAAGACCTTGATTAAGGTGGTAATTGATGGATTTTGTCTGGAAAAATACAAAAAATGTATACATTATACACTGTTCCTTCTCTCACCTTATCACGATGATGCTCAGTAAAATTTTCATGAGAGTTATAGAATAAAGGGATGATAGGAAGAGGGAGGCCTGCAGCGGTAGCCCTGTGGCATCCGATCCCGTCAGATCTCGGAAGCTAAGCAGGGTCGGGCCTGGTTAGTACCTGGATGGGAGACCGCCTGGGAACACCAGAAGCTGTAGGCTTGGGAGAAGGACCTTGGCAACCCCCTCCCAAAAATCAATCTGCCATTGAAAACCCTATGAACAGCAGAGAAGCACTGACAATAGTGTTTCCCCTGTTGTGCAGAGGGTCGCTATGAATCGGATACGGACTCGACGGCACCTAACAACAACAACAACAGGAAGAGGGAAGCAAATAAAATTGTGCCAATATGAATGATAGAACAATGAGCTATCTTCACCTAAGTGTAAATCTTACCAATCCCCAGCCACCTGAGTGATATAAGAAGTTAAATAATGGCCCATGTTATGAGGACTTTTATATTAAAATTTCTTATGTTGCAAATGCATTAAAAATATGTTCCTTGTGTGTTTCTTTCAAAAATATTACACTTAAAAAATTTTAGATTTCAATGTCATTAGATTTTATTTTTTAAATCTTGTTTGTGTAAGTTTTACTTATTTTTTCAGCTAACTAATTTTCAGAATGTGCAGTTTCCTTCTTAAGATATTGTTGAAAGCAATATTATACCTGAAAAATGCTTTTGGGAAAACTGGGAGTTCATCTTTCTGTTTTGGGTATTGGGAAAAAGAAATACTCAACCGAACAATTTTTAAGGGCTATATGAAAGTTTTGTTCTTTAGGATTGTCTTGCGTTACTGGTCCATAGATACCAGTAAACATATGGTACAGAAGACCCAGCAGTGTTAATCACCTTTCCCTTGGACAAACTAACAAGATTATATGAGAGTATTATGCACATTAGCAAATTTAAAATTGTTAAAACCTAAGAAGAAGAAAATGAAACAGTAAAGACACGTTTCCCAACTTTACAAGTGTTTATTGTTGTTATGTGCTCTCAAGTCAGGTCCCACTCATAGTAACCCTCATAGGATTTTCCTTGGCTGATGGTTTCAGCATTGTTTTGGAAGCGGATTGCCCAATCCTACTCCTGTTTCTGCTGTACTGGGGATTGAACCCAGATCCTCAGAAAGCATACTGCAGCACTCTACTAACTGAGCTAATCCACAGCCCTTACAAGTGTTTGGGTGTGATATAACTGACTGGTTTTTTGGGGATATCACAGTAACCAAAATATAGAAATTCATTTGAAAGTTGCTTTTGCCCAGGCATTTCACATTTGCACTTATCATACAGTGTTGTGCAGCACAAATAAACCACAACATTAGCAAACAAATAAAATTGGCCTTTTAATGAAATATTTAAACAGAAACTGATAACCAAATATTTACAGTCTGACATGGGCTAAAATCTAAAAATACCTTCCTATTAATACTGACTTCCCATTTGCCACAACTATAGTTCTAAATTTGAAACCTAAGTGCAATGGCTCCTTTGTTTGCGATTTTAAGCATATATCTTTGTCTTTATCTCTACGTATGTTATTGTTGTTTGGTGCCATAATGTCGGGTCTGACTCACAGCAACTTTCTGTACAACAGACAAAGCACTACCTGACACTGTGCTAAGCTGGGTTACTATTGTCAGTGCTTCTCTGCTACTCAGAGAATGTAATATATTACATTTGTGACATGTACATTAAATTTGTTATCAGTGGTAAAGGCCAACAATTGTAAGGGTACAGAGATTACTAATTAATTACCCAAAATAATAATTTCAGCTCATTTTGGTTGAAAATATTTCTAGTATATCTCTAAAATATCCTCAAAATTGCAATTTGTATCAGTTTTCTTTCTTCTGGCATATTTATCATCTCAACATCTATGAGTATATCAGCCTTTCTTCAGAGCAAACTTTGGAGTCTTATTGAATTTTCTCCTCTAATAGAGTATTCATTGGCAACTTTTCTTAGGATTGAGACAGGAACCATACTAAACTTAATATATTCTTTCAAGATTCTAGATAAATTTATTAAAAACACTCTTGATGCTTTAATGGTATAGTCATTAGATCAAATGAAAAATGGTAAAAAGGAAAAATTTAACATTCCTGAAAACAAATTTTATAATTAGTTGTACGTTATTATTTTTCTTACAAAAAAATTGAAAAATATAAAAGTGACAAAAGCAGGATATAAAGTGAAGGAAACTTAGATAAGCTATTAGCAGAAGTTTGCATTTATCATTGTTTATTTTTATTTAAGTATTCATTGACATCATATATAAAATAAAATTATATTTTAAGCATCATATCAAATTATAGCTTGTGCATTCCCTATGCTGAGCTTTGAATCACCAAAAAACAGATTAAAGAAAATCAAGAGTTTGTATTATATACATAAGAATTTTAAGTAAAATTAGATATAGTTGGGATAGCATAAGTTTCTCCATTTAATTGTCTTTACTTCAGATTATAACTGTAAGCACTGACCTGTGCTACAGTTTTGGTTATAATTCCATCAAAATTTTGCAGCCCTAGGAAACACATCAAACTAAAGGGGAAATGGAGTAAGGGTAGTTTATGAAATATCTTAGCAAATTTTGCTGACCATCATTACAGATGTCTATTGGATTATGACCACATTAAATTTGTGTCAAGTTTAGATAATAACATTTAAAAGACTTGGAAAAAAGTGGTTCAAGGGAAGGTAGAAATAGTTATTCTCAAAAATATAAGTATTATAAAATTAGATTGAAATTTACACATGACCATATTTATGTTGAGATGCAGACAAAATCAGCAAAAATTTTAAAGAATGAGAGGTAAGTTAAAAGCTGGGTTTGAAGTAATGGAAGTTTTTTGAGGATGGGGTTCAGAACCTGGGGGCTGAACCCAGGGCCTTACAAATGCCAGACAAGTGCTGTACCAGCCTGATGCACCCTCAGCCCCTTTTCAATTTTTTTGTTATGTTTTTTTATTTTGAGACAGGATCTTGCTCAGTTGTGCAGGTTGCCTCTGGCCTCAAAATCACAGTCCTCCAGCCTCACTCTCCAGAGTCACTGGGATTACAGGTTTGCACCACTGCCCTCATTGCAATATCGCTTCTTAAATGATTATTAGGCTGTTTTAAAATTTAAATAATTGCTGTAAAAATTCACCTGGCTTAATTCTCAATAATCTCAATAATCTGCTATAAAACAGAATCCTGATACATGTTTAATCCCATTGACTCGGGAGTCTGAGGCAAGATGATTGCTGGCTTCAGGCCTGAGCAATTTAGGAAGACTGTGTCTCAAACAAATGATAATAAAGGGGTTGAAGGTGCAACTCACTGGTGGAGCATTTGCCTAGCATGTGCGAGGCCTTAGGTATAACTTGTCAGTACTATAAAAATCATCATAGTCATCATCATCATCATCATCTCCTACAATATAAATATTAAATCTTAATGAAAAGCATTAGAGGCTTAATATACATGCTAAGAATACAGTTTTTTAAAATCTTTAGTATCACATATAGAATATAATTTTTTCTTAGACTATATCTATACTAATATTTCATGTTTTCTCTATGATGATAATACATTTTAAATCAACCAACCAGTAAGTTATTTAAACATGCTCAGTAAATTATTTCATTTGTGCATGTGAAGTGTATATTTTTAGGGTTTTACCTAGTTATCTTCTATAAAGTCACATATAGTATTTAATGTGATGGTGAATTTATTAATGTTACTCAAGTTTTGTTGTATTGGTCAATGCCAATATTTCACTCAGGGTAGGTTTTAGCTCAGTTGGTTGTTTGCTTTGCAAGTTCTGAAGCCCTGGATTCAATCTCCAGCACCACAAAAATGGGGGAATGACCTGGCAGCCCACTCCTGAAAAAATCAGCCATCAAAAACTCTATGAGTAGCAGAGAAGCAACTGACATAGTGGCGGGCACAACTCAGTGTTGGGAACTGTTTTAGTTCTTTCGTACAGAGAGTGACTGAGTTGGACCTGACTCAAGGGCATCTAACAACATTTCACCTTGCACTAAGAAACAAATTTCCAGATTTTTATAACTTCTAACATATCAGATCAAATTTGGGTATTCAATGAATTTTCTAGTAATCTAATCACTAACTGATGAGAAAACTACTGATTAGACTAGACCATCTACATCTAGAAGTTCCCAAAAGTAAAAGTTTAAGCAGAAGTTTTGTTACACAAAAATACTTCTTAAGCACATGAAACATTTTGGACATAAATTCAGAAAAAAATGTGCAACTTTTATTGACATATTCCCTCTGTATTCACTTTTCATTTAAAGTTCATTGTGCCTCTTTGTTTCCTTCTCCTATGTTTTTCCTGGGCTGGGATTTAGCTCAGTAGGTAGAGCACTGCGCTGTAGTCTCTGAGGTCCCAAGTTCAATTCCCAGCACCACAAAAATGGGAGAAGGGCCTGGCAATCCACTCCCAAGGCAATCCCAAAACAGTCAGCCATTGAAAACCCTATGAGGGTCACTATGAGTTGGATACTGACTTGATGGCACCTAACAACAGCAACAACATGTTTTTCCTATTCTCTCCATGTTTCCATTTATAATTCTGAAGTTCTCTCTGAAGATCTGGACGAACATTCTATTGTCAAATCATATTACTATGCTATCACATTTAACTATTTATTTTGCTCTCCTCTTCCAAAAACAACTGTGATGGAATGGAGGCAGATATAGTGTATGTATAAGTTTCACTTTACATTATAAAACCTACTTGAAAATTTGTGTCTCTAATTGCTATGTTGATTGTTGGCGGCATTAGATTTTAGTAAAGCCTCCAGTTCTTCAATAATTGCTTTCTCTATTATGTGCTCAATTCAAGGTAGTTAATGACAGGACATTGTCTTATGCTCATACATAAATGAAGTGCATACACAAAGCAGGTGACTTACAATGGGATACCTTATACATTAATGAGCCCTGCTATACCCGTTAATGTTTCCCATTAACTTAAAAGTAGTTTACCAGGTTCAAAAGTATACATTAGCAGTCTTGGAGAGTCAAGGAATAATAAGTAGAAGATGATGTGGCAGTTTTCTTAAGAAATTTAACGTTTATAATCCAATATACTTCAATTTTTAAAAATAATCTCTATAATTGATCATTCGTTAGCTCAGTCAAGATAATTTTAAAACTCTCTTACATAGACTTGTATACATTTACATGAATTGATCTCCCTTCTTGTCTTTAATATCCATTATTCATTAGTCATGAAGAATCCTAGCCAAGTACAATGGCACACGCCTATAATCCCAATGACTTGGGAGGCTGAGGCAAGAGGATTGTGAGTCTGAGGCAAGAGGCAGCCTGTGTAATTTAGGAAGCTTTTGTCTCAAAAGGCAAAAAAAAGTTAAAAAGGGGGGCAGGAGTGTTGTTTACTGGCAGAGTAGTTGCCTAGCGTGTCCTCATAGTGCAAAAAGAAAAAAAGGGTTTTGAAGAATTTTGCCATATGCATTGGTGAGGGAGGTGAGGAAAGGAAATCATTTATCCACAAGTTCAAAGACTCTGAATACTTTAAAAACCGTGATAAAAATATGTTCCAGTAAGACCACACAAATATTATAAAATATATAACATAATGCTGTTGTTATTTTTAGGTGTTACATAATATGAATTCACCAATGGAAATATGACTATATATTTGGACAATCATATCCATTTTTGTAACTATACCAACATATGTAGGTAACTGTATCAGTGTGTATATTATGTACCTGTGTGTGTATGTGTGTAACATGACACAAGGAAAATAAATTATATAATGTTTTGTTATAATTTTGACATTGTGTTTACTCACATTTTGTAAATTCACACTTTATCATAGGAAATGGTTTCATTTTTTCTTGAAGTACAGTGAGTTATTCTGTTTAAAATGAACTCCAACTTGGCATTTCTTTCCACAAACCTTTTCAGGTGTTTATGGTATGTGCTGATTTCATTATATCTGGGGCAGCTGCCACTGAAGAGCAGTGAAAGTATATGTAGCCATGACTGCTAAGCAGGGAACTCTGCCAGTCTAAATGTACTGTACCTGATGTCCATAAGCCACCATCTGGGCAGACATTAACAGCCTCGTGAGCTACAAGCTGCCTAGGCAGCAGGAAAATTAGCCCCTGGGAATAGGGGCAGGTGGCAACTATTTCCACTAAAGCATGCTGATGGAATAAGTGCCTACATTTGAATAACATCTGAATGCAAGCCAAAAATTGTCTCTTCCTTTCGCCAGCTAACCTCCTGCAAATTCAGTCTCCTCACCTGCTTCATTCCCTTGGGCCCTATATAAGCAGTACTCACCAGCTGTCCTACTGGTGATGGCTCTGTTGTGACACTAGAGAAAAGCTGTAGTGAGAAACCAGTGAGTGGCAACAACCAGGTACCCTGATGTTGATGTAAATAAAGGCTGTTTACTGTTTATTTTACACTCTTTTAGAAAACAATAAATGGATGTGATGTGAGTAAAAGTTCTTTAAATAGAATGGATTTTTCAAGAGCTTTATTTCACACTTATCAAACTGGAAAAATAATTAAAATAATGTGCACATAGAATAAGTATTCATTAAATAAACTTTGTAAATACAAAAACTAACAAACACTCAATAGTTTGCTTTAACAATTTCTCTAGTTTATGATTATGTTACCTCAGTTCTTTTTTTCCTTTTCAAATTAAATGAAGGCCACAGGCTGTCTTCCTTCTTGCATCCATCTATGTTTATGTTCCCTGCCCTTGATACATAAAACATAGTTCATGGACCAGCAGCAAAATCACCTAGGAACAGCTTAGAATGCAAAATTTCAGGCCAAACTTCGACCTGCTAAATCAACATCTGCCTTTTTACCAAGATGTCCACGGAATCATTGCACCTGTTAAAATTTGAGTAGGTACTGCTCTGTGCCAGTGATTCTCAAGAGTCAGTTAACACTAAAATCCAGTGAGGGTTATGAAAACTACTAATGCTAGGACACACTGCCAAATTCTGATTTAATTGTTTGGGGAATGTACCTCAAAATCAGTATTTTTCAAATGTTTCTAATTCAGCTTTGAGAAACAAAATTATGAGTGGGTTCCTAAAATATATTTTGAAAAGCTTAAATTTAAGCATACATAATGGCATTCAACTCAAATGGAATTATGACAATAATTCCTGTACTTAGAATAAATTTACAAGAAAAATGGCTTTAGTAGAAGAAAATGCCTATTGTAGATTAAGGAAATATTATACCACAAGCATATTTTACGTGATTATAAATTGATACATGTAAAAAATCAACTATACTATAAAACTTGAATTTTGAGAGAATATAATGCTGATTTGATAATATTATATCTTATTCATGGCTACAAACATAAATGAATTTCTTATATTAGACTTTCATTGTGTTATGCCTTTTCAAACAATATTTAGTAAGGCATTATGACAATAAGTAAATATTAATTGTAAGAGGCCACTTAATTTTTGTATAAAAAAGAGCTTACTCAACATGTCCTTCAACTTCATTCATGTGCATTTATGCTTACTGAATTAATCCAGACACAGAAAGAAAAATCTCTTATATATAGAATCCAAAACTCGCAAAATCACAGAATAGATTTATGGTTGCCAGAGTCAGGAGGTAGCAGGAAGTAGGTAAAGGTTAAAACAGTCCAGCTTTGTAACATGAGTGAGTTCTGAAGATCTAATGCACAGCATGACGATAATAATTAGTAGTACAGTATTATATGCTTGAAATTTGCTAAGGAGCTAGTTCGTAAGTGTTCTCACTAGCGCAACAGAAAGGAAACAAGGATGGAAGAAAAGGATGGAAGGAAGGAAGGAAGGAAAGAAGGGGAGGGGAAGCAGGGAGGAAGGAAGGGAAAGAAAGTGGTAACTATGTGAGATCTTGATTGTTGTAATCATATTATGATGTATCCATATATCAAAATATCAAGTTGTATACCTTAAATATGTATAATTCACTTTTGTAAATTATAAATCTATAATGCTGGAAAATTTTTAATAAAACTTTAAAAGATATCATTCACTCTAACAAGAAATAGTAAAAGATTTACTAAAACATGAAATTGATTTCCAGGAATCTTTTAAACTCAGTTCTAAACAAATAATAACAAAAAAGTAATCATTCAAGTTCTAAAATGTGAATGTGGAAGAAATAAAATAAATTACAACACAAAATATAAAACTTTAATATTCTTTCAATTCTTTTACCTTGTGAAGTAGTGGAAAGTTTTATACAAAATGAAAAATCTGCTAAAATATATTAATTAAAATTCAAGTGAAATAGAAAGTATTTGTCAGATGTGTCTCTCTGTATGTCAAAATTATATCTTTTGTGGATCATTCCTCAAGGACATAAAGACAACAGAGAGAACATACCAATATAAATTGATAGGAGTGTGTTTCCCTCTTTCCTTCCTTCCTTAATTCCTTCCTTCCTTCCATCCTTCCTTCCTCCTTTCCTTTCTTCTGTCCTCTCTCTCTCTTTCTTTCTTTCATTTCTTTCTTTCTTTTCTCTCTCTCTCTCCCCCCCCCCTTCTTTCTTTCTTTCTTCTTCCTTTCCTTCTAGTACAGGAGTTGAATGCAGAGCTTCATGCATGCTAGGTCAATGCTCTACCAATGAGCTGTCTCTAGTGTTGAAACTGTAATCCTGCCTTAGCCTCTGAAGGACCTAAGATTATAGGTATGTGCTATGGCACTGGGCTAGAATATGCATTCTTAAAGAGATTTTGAAACACATAATACTCTCTATCATAAAATTTACAAGCGTGCAGATACTGTTACCAAAAGAAAATTAAGAGTAAAATGCAACTTTAAAATAAAATTCCCTACACCTATGAGATTTTAAGTGACATACCATCCCCCAAAATGATGAAAATAATCTTATAAATTGTATGTTATTTAAATCTATATCATAACAGCTTTCTAAAAATATTATCAATTATCACTTTAAGAATGGTAAGTACCAAAATGGTATATAGATGAAGCTAAGCACAGATGTATAACACTTCACTGTAAATATTAGTACAACTAAAAATTTTTCTATCTGGTTGACAAAAATGTGTTTAATTCATAATGATTTTTTGTCAGATTTCCTGCTATGTAATTTTCAATATTTATTACACTTTTTCATTAGATAAACAGACTTTAACAGCACCTTGTTTCTTTGAAAACCTTGGCTTTCTGCAGTTACTAACATAGTAATGAGTCCAAAGTAAGAAGAGATTTTTAATGAAAATAATTAGGAGAGCCAACTTTTTGCAAATTGATAATGAAGCTTTGTTAAGACACTACATCTTTCTTAAGATTAATTTAACTCATTTAAAAATAAGTGTTACTTATTGAGGAAAATCCTTTCCAAGGTATTTAGCAGCTTAGAAAACAGTTCTGTTCAATTACCATAAAAACAACAATTACAAAAAATTATAATTATAAAGCATTTGTTCACACATCCAAAAACAATTGCTGTGAAACTACTATGAGCCAAGTACTGTTTTTAAATAAAACAGAGAAAGATAAAATTCTGAGGAGATAGTATTCTCCTATGTAATTCAGATAATTATTGCTTTTACTTTTTTTGAACCCAGGACCTTGCACATTTGAGACAAGCACTCCGCTACTGAGACACACCTCTAGGCTTTTGTATATTTCTCATTTTGAGACAGGATATCTCCAAACTGTGTGCAAGTTGCCTCTAGACTTGAACGTGCAGTACTTCTGCCTCACCCTCCTAAGTTACTGGTATTAAAGGCATGCACCAAGGCACCCAGCCAGATGTATATTTCTTTAGACAGACTAATAAAAATCATGTTACCTTTTAATGTAATATATTTTTTAAATGTCCAAATAATATGGCCAAAAAACCCCTACATATATTTCAATAATGCAGTAACTATACAGGTTGGAAAGCTTCATTATAATATAATAATACTTAAATTTTAACAGAAATGTAAACAAAATAATTTTAACTACATAAAACTTTAAGACATTCTTCTAAGTAACTATTGCATCAGGGGAAAATTTAATTATAAACACATACTATTCAGGAAATAAAAAATAAGCCATTACTCATAAAAATGATATGTTTTTCCATTCTATTCTCTTGTTATTTCTGTGCACTGTTGTCTTAATTGGACAGCTTTATTGAGTTTTCTCATTAGTTCTAGAAGCTTCTTATTCCTTTCTCTTACTTTTTTTAAAGTATATAATCAACTCGGTAAATACTGATAATTTTCTCTCCCTTTTATACTTTTTTTAGAATTTTTACTTATAAGTGTAGATGGGGTACAGAGTAATAAATCATTTGCTGTATCCATTATGCAACTATTAAATCACTTTTCTTTACAAATTCATCATCTTACATATTTTATACAACAGTACAAACTAAAGAATAAAAGAAAAAGTAGGAATTTTAATTAATATAAAAGGAAAATTGTATGCAATCATGAGTTATATTCTCATTGACTTTTTATTGTGGTATGTATACATAATGGGAGAAGGACCTGGCAATCCACTCCCAAGGCAATTCCGAAACAGTCAGCCATTGAAAACCCTCTGAGGGTTGCTATGGGTCAGATACTGACTCAACGGCACCTAACAACAACATATATACACAATGGAATATTACTCAGTAATAAAGAAAAATGAAATTATGTCATTTGCTGCAAAGTGGATGGAACTAGACAATATCATTTTAAGCGAATTAGCCCATTCTCAAAAGAGAAATACTGTATGTTCTCATTCATATATGGAAATTAAATGTAACTTAAAGGAGGAAAAAATACTTATTCAGATATGTAAAAATGAATAATCATAACTACCTAGGGAAAATACAAACAGATCAGAAAGAAGTGGTGAGGGGATCAATGGGTGGGAGCTAAGTTGGGGTGGGAGGAAGGGGAGGGGAAATAATGTATAGAGTTAAAGAGGGAGAGGAAAATATGAAAATATGGGATACAATCATGTGAATACTTGGAAAAATGGGGGAAGGAAAACATGTCAATCTGATAATTATAAAATAAATGCACTAATTCCAGAAAATGGTAAGTGCTATGAATAAAATAAAATAGGCAATAATGATAAAAATACTAAATATGAACACCCATAGATTGATTTGTGACATATCACTCAACATTCCATAAAATTTGGGTGGATTTCAACATTGGACTATTACAAATAAAGCTACTGATATTTGTTGTAATGTCTTTTTGTAGTAAAGTAACCCATTTCTCAAAATATCTTTCAGGGGGAGGAGGGGCACAAGAGGGTAAAGGTGCAATGTACAATTAAATGCATTATGGAAATGTCACAATGAAATGCATGTCAAAATGAAGCACATTAAGTTGTACATTAAAAATTTCCAGTTAAAAATTATATATGTGTGTGTGTGTGTGTGTGTGTGTGTGTGTGTGTGTGTGTGTATGTTCATCTTGTATGTATACCACATTTTCTTTATCCATTCATTTGGATATCAGATATTTAAATTGTTTCAATTTCTTGCTTGTTTTATTATTGTAATGAATATTAAAGTGCAAATGCCTCTTTGACATACTAATATCATTTCTTTTGTATACATACACACTAGTGAGATTGCTGCATTTTATGGTTCAATTTTTAATTTTTTTGAAGAAACTCCATTCTGCTTTCCGTAACGGTTAATCTACAATGTTGCTAACAGTGTGAAAGTGTTCCCTTTTTCTCCATATCCTCTCCAAAACTTGTTATCATTAGACTTTCTAATAGCAGCCATTCTTATGGGGATATGGTGATCTCTCAATTGTGGTTTTTATTTTTAGTTTCCTGGTAATTAGTGATGTTGAACATTTTATTCATATACCTGTTCACAATATGTATGTCTTCTCCCAAGAAATGTCTGGGTCTATTGCCCAATTTAAAATTAGATTATTTATTTAGTTGGTATTATTTATTTGAGTTAGGAAAATTTTGAACTGACTATGCAGTGCTACTATAATTTTATTATGTTATTAGAATTATCATGTATCATATATTCCTCTCAAAAGAGAAACATAAATGTGTCCAAGTGTTGAACATACGAGTACCCTTGAGCATCTCTGGAGAAAGAAGGTTACTATAATAAGAATACATAAAGATAGAAAAAGGAATATTGGTATTGAAAGCCTTCTATTTTATCTTATGAAAAAGCCCTGGTCTACTAGCATGCTATGATGAAGATCTAGAATCTCTATTAGAGAAAGAATAGGATAATCCCTGGAGGGCACTTCATGGATTTACTGTAGAAGTGGAATATGGAGTCTGCTTTATAATAACAGGGAAAAAGCCTTGGGCATTCAAGGCAAAACATTTTTTTTTTCTTAAATTAGGCAGTAATGCAGTATTCAGAGAACTTATCTCATTAGGAGTCGAATATTTTTCTTTTACATTCAAGTTTATTTATTGGGTTTTTTGTATTCTAAAAAGTGCATAGTTTCCTGATTAAGAAAAATAAAAGGCTTTCATGTTGATTTGTTTCAGTTCTTACATTTTTTTCTATGTAGGAAGATTTCTTTAGCTGATTAAATTTGCTTAGATTATTGCTAGATATGACATCAGAGTTTCTGGCAGTGATACTTGGGAATCAAAACAATAACACAGTCTGATGTGCTTGTGAAATCATAACCATTGTGTAGATTTAAGTTTCCTACCTTCCTACTTCATTGACATTTGACCAATTATAAGGAGATCCTTTGCCAGAGTCTTCAAAAAAATATAAAAAACTGTGTTTGAAATGTTTAACAGAGCTTTTATTTCAAGGTATTTATAATACAGTATGATTTCAGTTTGTCCATTTATTTTCTTAATTTTATTTCATTAATTAATTAGCTAATTAATTTTGAGAAACTGTCTCACTAAATTGTTCAGGCAACCTATGGCATCGAACTTGTTATCCTACCTCAGCTGGTATTACAAGCATGTGCTAACATGAAAGTCTTTGTTGTTGTTGTTAGGTGCCGTCGAGTCGGTATCCGACTCCTAGCGACACTCATAGGGTTTTCAATGGCTGACTGTTTCGGGATTGCCTTGGGAGTGGATTGCCAGGCCCTTCTCCCATTTTTGCGGCGCTGGGAATTGAACTCAGGACTTCAGAGACTGCAGTGCAACGCTCTACCAACTGAGCTAAATCCCAGACCAACATGAAAGTCTAGGCATTTTAAATTAAGACACAACACTAAAATTAAAAATCAAGAAAAGTATAGAAATTAATTTTTATAAATATAATTTATATTGACATGCAAATCTGAAAAAAAATTTCATCAACATTAGGTGCTGAGAAAAGAACTTAAATTTTGCTTACTCTATTAAAACTATATACTATAAATTTATTTGAAATTTGATTTTAATATATTAATCATCTTGATATAATTTGATTTTGATGTAATATTAATCATCTATGGCTTTTACAAAAATAAAACTAGGTAATACTTAATAATAGACAGATCTATGAAGAGTTCATAGAGAATAAGAATAGTGCTTAAATGTAAAAATCAACAGAATAAGTGATAATGTGTCATAATGATTATAAGAAAATAAATGTTCTACAATTGAAGCATGAAAAACTGAGATATCCTTGGAGTTCCTGATAATACATTGATTCTCATAATTACTTCCAATTTGTAGAATGAGATTTAGAAATTCAGTTTGTTGTGATAAATTAGGAATTAGAAAATTTTATCTCAGTATATGATTTTTTCTATATGTATGTCCATATGTATATACATGTATCATACACATATTATACATAATGTATAGGGCTCAAATATAGAATTAGAGCTCAGAAGTGAGAAAAAATGTGATGGATGTGTGATGTCTTTAGCATTCATTTTAATTTTCCAAGAATGTAAACATTTGGCTATGACAAAGGTTTAAAATTATGTTTACTTGTATATCCAATTGATCACTCAGCAACAATGTATGTTTAGGAAGTGGGCCTCCATATTATCCTGGTGAGTACACTTATTACAGGGCCCAGCCCTCATATCTCACTGTAGCTTTGTTGTTTGTTGCCTATTTTCACTAGTATAGAGACTCTTATGAAATGACACTGTATTCTGTACTGTAGGTAGTCCAAAGTGGAAACCAAATGATATCAATAATTATGTCATTATTATTACTGAGACACAAGTGGAGGGAATATTTCTAAGAAAATATTGATGAATACTACTAAGTAAAAGATAGAGAAGACTTGGATGGGAAACTTAGATGGGAAGGGGGAGGGGGGAAGCATAGGGGAGGGTAAGGGGTAACCTATATGAATAATGTTTATCAAATTGCATATATGAAAACTGTAACAATGAAAAGCATGTCAAAATGAATCACATTATGATGTACATTAAAAATTTC
>VMDO01021382.1:0-35438 GCA_007922755.1 Pedetes capensis
AGCTGTATGCTTATCACTTAGGAATCATGTAATAAATATTAGCTATTACTCAAGCCCTTCTTGTGAAATACTACATATATTATTTTAGTTATTCTTAATGGTCTTATATTTTTAGTATTTGGCCCTTTAAGTGAGATTTTTGAAACAAGGTAATATATAAAGAAAAAGAGAACACTATATGAAGGAAATTTTCAAGTGTTTCCCCTAAAATCAATTTTAAAATTAATATAGACTCATGATTTCATGTAAATATATACTGATATTTGAATATCTTTATTTATAAGAACAGTACATATGTGTTAATGAAAATAAAACCATAACATTCTAAATCCCTTAATATTTTCATCTCAGGTTTTATTGCAGCAGCAACATTGTCCCATGGATTTCCTGGTGCATGGGAACCACACCACAGTGACAGAGTTCATTTTGCTAGGTTTAACAGATGATCCAGTCCTTCGAATCATGCTCTTCATGATCATCCTCTGCATCTACCTGGTGACAGTATCTGGCAATCTCAGCACAATTGTTCTCATCAGAGTCTCTTCTCAACTCCATCATCCCATGTATTTTTTTCTGAGCCATTTGGCTTTTGCTGACATAGGCTATTCATCCTCTGTCACACCAAATATGCTGGTTAACTTCCTGGTGGAGAGAAATACAATCTCCTACCTTGGGTGTGCCATCCAGCTTGGTTCTGCTGTTTTCTTTGGGACAGTTGAGTGCTTTGTTCTGGCTGTCATGGCATATGATCGCTTCATGGCAATCTGCAACCCACTGCTTTATTCAACCAAAATGTCCACACATGTCTGTGTCCAGTTATTTGTAATGGCATATGGAGGTGGTTTTCTTAACGCTTCTTCCTTTACCCTTTCCTTCTTTTCTTTATTTTTCTGTGGACAAAATAGAGTCAATCATTTTTTCTGTGACTTCGCTCCTTTAGTTGGACTCTCCTGTTCTGATGTCAGTGTCCCTGCAGTTGTCCCCTCATATTCTGCTGGCTCCATCATCGTGGTTACAGTGTTTGTCATAGCAATCTCCTACATCTACATCCTCATCACCATCCTGAAGATGAGCTCCTCTGAGGGCCGCCACAAGGCCTTCTCCACTTGCACCTCCCACCTCACTGCAGTCACTCTCTTCTATGGGACCATTACATTCATTTATGTGATGCCCAAGTCCAGCTACTCCACTGACCAGAACAAGGTGGTGTCCGTGTTCTACATGGTGGTGATCCCCATGTTGAACCCCCTCATCTATAGTCTCAGGAATAATGAGATTAAGAGGGCTCTGAAGAGACAGCTTGGTAGGAAAATATTTTCTTAGTAATGTCTGCTATTTTGTAGAACTTGTAATAGTAGTTCCGTCCCATAGATACAATAATAAAAGGAAACTGAGTGTCGAGGACTGAAATATATCTGTTGACATATAATTAGCCAGTAGAGATTTTCCATAAATATAGGGATTCAATCATTAAATTATATGGCTAACTAGAGGCTTATAGTGAATTATCTTAAATTATCAAATTTATAAGTAAGAGAACAAATTGGTTCACATGAGAAAAATGTGTTGAAAATTCTTTTAAAGTTGAATTTATTTTTTTCTCAAAGGTTGTTCACTACCAGTTGTTATGTGTTATTAGCATTTGGGTCTTTAGTGTTCCTGAAAGGTCCATGTGGTAAAAGCTTGGTCTCTAGTGTGGTACTATTGAGAGGTGGTGGAAAGTGAGAGACTGAGGCAAGTGAGGGACCTTTATTTCACTGGGGCACTCAAAAAGGGGATAGTGGGACCCACCCCCTTCCTCTGCATCATTTCTGTTTACTGACCATGAGGTGAGTAGTTTTGCTCTACCATATGTTCCTTCTATGATGCGCCACACAGACTGGTAGCAACAACTCACTGGGGACTGAGATCTCCAAAACTGTGAGCCAAAGTAAACATTTTCTCTTTATAAGTTAGTTATCTCAGCTATTTGTCACAGTAATGGAAGACTAACACACACTTTAATCCTTTAGGCTGTATTTCAACTCAGTTTATCCTGAGATCAGCCTCATAACTATGGGTATGACTGAGTTTATTGCAAGAGAAAAGATAAAGTGTAATCAGAGAGTGAAATTGCAGGAAACATTCTTGTAGAAAGGTTGTCTGAGGGAATGGGCTTTGTGGGCCCAGAAAATTCTGCTCTGTGTTCCTGTCCTCTGGGCCTGCCCCGATTATGGGGACCCTGGAGAAGAACAGAAGAGCCATCTCTGATTAACCTGTGGATTCCTCTGACAAAACAAGTGAGTATCTCTGCTGAAATAAGCAAAGTTCTTGATCTTCTAAAGACTGAGTGAAACAAAAACAATTATTTCCAAGAAGTGAGTCTAACTTGTAGTGTGACCATGAGGCTGTAAACAACAAACTTTTAGAATGACCTCATTGTCAGACCCACATCTTGCTCAAGATGCTGGAGCAGACCTGCCTGTCTCTTCCCTAAAATTACGAATACCACCTGGAGTGACACAGTTACCTTCATATGCTAAAAATCACATTTATTTCCCTTTCCACTCCCCTCTTTACTGTTTTAGAAACACATTTCATCTTTTTGCTGATAGAACCAAGGGCATTATTCATTTTGTTCATTCACTTATTCTTTCAAGCATTAAAAAATTACATTCTAGGCACTGTTCTCGGCTACCACAGGTATCAGTTATCTTCTAGAACTTATCCTCTAGTACAGGGTCCAAACAATAAAATTTTTAAACAAGTAATATTAACTATGAGAAGGAAATGAGTACTTTAGAGAAAGACAGCAAAGCCAAGTATGGGAAGCTGATCTGGTGGGGCAGGGAGTGATCAGTGCAGGCCTCAGGGTGATGAAACACCTGAGCAAGTATTGCTGGTGAGGACACTTCACACCTAATAGGATACTACTTTGAACTTGGATATGAGATGGTCAAGAAAGAATGATATCTGAGTGAACTGAATGAATAAACAACCCAAGCCTCAATTATTCCTATCAAATACAGAGAGAAATAAAGACCAGACAAAAGGAACAAAAGCAGCAAACATGGCAGCCAGTGGAAATAGATAATAGAAACAAAATCATTAAGGCTTAAGATGCAAGATTTAATCAATATACTATCACTCTGATTTAAAAAGATAAAAGACTATTTGAAATCTATCCAATCACAGAAAACTATAAGGATTAAATAGTATGCAGAACAATCATACAAAACTTCGTAACTGAAGAATTCATTACGCTAGACATTTCTCTTGGGAAAGCACAGTCTGCATGGATTTTTAGATAGATTTAGAAGTTACAGGATAGACAGAGGAACATTCTTGCTTAGAAGCTCCATAACCCTCACTGGAGGACACTTCATGGCCTAATCATCTCTTAAAGGCCTACCTCTTAGTTCTGTCACCTTAGCAACACCTGAATTTTGAAGAAGACACATTCAAACCATAGTACCACTTATGTATTCTTCACTCTCAAATTTATATATCCAGCATCAATTTCTCTGTGAGCTAATGGATTCCTGCACTCAAAAATAACAGACAATGAAGATTCAAAGAAGAACAAGGTAAATAAAGAGCTGATGAAAACATGCATGCTGAATAGTGCTGGAAAGTTTTACAATATTGTTGTCTATGGTAAAATGGGAAATAGGAAGAGTATGTACTACATGAACATACTCTTGGATTTGGCTGGAAAGTCTCTCAGGAAGAGTGCAGGAAAGTCACACAGGGTTCCTTATAGCAACCTATGATAAGATACAACAAGACAACCATGAACTAAAAGAGGATTCATTTGGTTTTTGAGAAAATTTTATAAAAAATATAAGGCAGCCAGATCTTGCTGGCTTTGAAAATAAGATATGGCTCATCCCCAGTATCATTCAAAAACAGATTCTCAATGTAGGAAATTGCTTTAGTTTAACTTTCTAAGTGGGTATTTTTAATGGTAAATCAAACACAGCAGAAATAATGATTAGTAGCTGAAAAGGTCTCCTCATGTGTCTGTCTGTGTAGTGCTGTAGGAGCATGTGGGTTGCTGTGATGCTGAAAGCTATGTCACTGGTATTTCAGATACCAGCAGAGCCACCAATGGTGGACACATTTCAGCTGAGCTTCCAGGCTAAGATAGACTAGGGAGAAGGATCTGGCAGCCCATTCTTGAAACAATTAGTCATTGAAAACCCTGTGAATAGCAGAGCATTGTCAAATCTAGCACTGGAAAATGAGCCTCTCAAATTGGAAGGCATTCACAAGACAACCATGGAAGAGTTGCCTCCTCAAAATAGAGTTGATCTTAATGATGGGAATGGAGTAGAGCCTCTGGGACCTCCTTTTGCTGATGTGGCATGGCTCAAAATGAGAAGAAACACAGTATCTGCAACAATGAGCTCAAAAATAAAAAAGATCAAGTGGGTGGCACAATGTCGGGGAGTGTTTTGTTCTGTTATACATAGGGCTACTATGAGTTGGGCTTGACTCAATGGCACCTAACAACAAAAATACTGAAAAGTCAATAGAAACATAGATAGTACAGGAATATAATACAAAGACTTAAAAAGCTATATAAAAATTGTGAAAAATCTAACATGTAAGATGAATAAATGAAGTCCAAGAAAACAAGAGGACAATGAGGTAGAAGAAATATTTGAAGATATCATCACTGACAAATCTACAAAACGAGGAAAAACTATAAGCTCCAAATTAAAATAACTAAAATTTAAATTATAGAAAGACAACAAGAAGCCAAAAACAGAAAAGAAACTATGGGGTAGAGGGCATAGGTTATAGTAGATGGCTTGCTTAGCAGATGTGGCACCCTAGGTTTGATAATCAGCACTGAAAACTATGCCTGCAGCCATAGCCCTGTGGCATCCAATCCCGTCAGATCTCAGAAGCTAAGCAGGGTCTGGCCTGGTTAGTATCTGGATGGGAGACTGCCTGGGAACACCAGAAGTTGTAGGCTTGGGAGAAGGACCTGAAAACCCTCTCCCAAAAATCAATCTGCCATTGAAAACCCTATGAACAGCAGAGAAGCACTGACAATAGTGTTTCCCCTGTGGTATAGAGGGTTGCTATGAGTCGGATACTGACTCGACCACACCTAACAACAACAACAACTGAAAACTATAAATAGATAAATAAGCAAAAATGAAATAACTTGTGAAAAGCTTCTAAGGAAAAAGACATATTCCCTTAAAAACAGAAGAGGAAAAAAAAAAAAGACTGGTAGTTGACTTTCAGAAGAAATAATAGAAGCTAGAAAACAATGAAATTCATAAATGCTTGAAGCATTTTAACTGGTAACCTAAGATTCTATCCCAAATAAATCTCTCTTAAAACTAAACATGCAACAAAGAATCATAACCAGTAGAATTGCATTAGGTCTGGAGCTGTAGCCCCTTAGCATCCAATCCCATCTGATCTCTGGAGCTAAGCAGGTTGGACCTGGTTAGTCCTTGGGTGAGAGACTGCCTGAGAATAATAGGTGCTGCAGGCTATGAAGAAGGACCTGGTGCCAGGCCCAGTGGCACAGGCCTGTAATCCCAGTGGCTGGGGAGGCAGAGGCAGGAGGATCACAAGTTCGAGACCAGAGGCAGTCTGCCTAATTTAGCGAGACCTAGTCTCAAAGAAAGTTAAAAAAAAAAAAAAAAAGTGGGCTGGGGTGCAGCTCAGTAGTCCAGCACTTACAAAGCATGCAAGCGTGAGGCCCTGGGTTCAACCCCCAGGACTGAAAAAAAAAAAAAAACAAAAAAACCTCGCAATCCACTCCTGAAACAATCTGCCATTGAAAACACTATGAATAGCAGAAAATCACTGGAAATAGTGCTGGGTGTGGCATGGTGTCGGAGAGTGTTTTGTTTTGTTGTACATAGGGTTGCTATGAGACGGACCTGACTAGACGGCACCTAACAACAAAAACAACAGACTTGCATTAAAAGGAGAAACAATATTTTTCATAAGGCAGAAAATCAATGCAGGTATAATGTTAAAGAGAGGAATAAAGAGGACCAAAAAGAATAATATATAGGAAACTAGGTGAAGTACAAGAGATAAGGAGGCAGCGGTTTTGAAAAATGATTAAGAAATACTGTTGGCTTAAATGAGAAATTAAATTAAAATGAGAAAGAAAGAGATCTCTTGTATAATCCTTTAAAAAACAAATTTATTGAATTGCAATTTACATACACAGAATTTAAATATATAGGTCAATGACTTTTGACAAATGTATGCACCTGTATGACCACCACCTCCATCATAATATACCATGATTTCATCACCCCTGAGAGACTACCTCTTGATCTCTTGTATTTTAATTAATTAATTAATACATACTGGGGGTTGAACCCAGGGCCTCATGCATACTTTGTAAGTGCTCTACCACTGAGCTGCAGCCCCAGCTCAATTTTTTACATTTTATTTTAATCTTCCCCAATACTCTGCTACAGGTAAGTGCTTTACAGACCTTGAGAAATGTTTATGACCCTCTAAGTCCCAATTCCGGCTGGGATTTAGCTCAGTTGGTAGAGCGCTGCACTGCAGTCTCTGAGGTTCCGAGTTCAATTCCCAGCACCGCAAAAATGGGAGAAGGGCCTGGCAATCCACTCCCAAGGCAATCCTGAAACAGTCAGCCTTTGAAAACCTATGAGGGTCGCTATGAGTCGGATACCGACTCGACGGCACCGAACAACAACAACAACAAGTCTAAATTCATTTCAGAGGAGGATTATTTACCTGTAATTTATATGGATTGGGAAGCTTTTAACAATACACACCAGGATAACTTTAAATTCTTCCTTGTTTGATTCCTTTGCCTTCTAAGTAGTACTCTACAATTCATAATAAATGGAAACCATTAAAAAGTTGTATGAAATGAATTTTGATTGTTCCCAATGGGAATATTATCATTATCATTGTTTCCTATTTATTAATTCACACAAGGGAAAAATGCTTTCTTCCATTCTCATGCCTGCAGCAGTAGCCCTGTGGCATCCGATCCCGTCAGATCTCAGAAGCTAAGCAGGGTCTGGCCTGGTTAGTATCTGGATGGGAGACCGCCTGGGAACACCAGAAACTGTAGGCATAGGAGAAGGACCTGAAAACCCCCTCCCAAAAATCAATCTGCCATTGAAAACCCTATGAACAGCAGAGAAACACTGACAATAGTGTTTCCCCTGTTGTACAGAGGGTCGCTATGAGTCGGATACCGACTCGATGGCACCTAACAACAACAACCATTCTCATATTCTCTTTCTCTTCCTTCCTTCCTTTCTTTCTTTCTTTTTCTTTCTTCTTTCTTTTCTTCTCTCTTCTTTCTTTGTCTTTCTTCCTCTCTCTCTCTCCCCTCCTCATACTGTGGATCTTCCTTTCTCTCTTTTTTCTTTTTCTTTTTGGACATCTACTAGTATATACACCTAGTATCTTTCCAGGCTTTCTTTTCTACCCCTTTCAGGAGTAAATTAGCTCATAGAGAATTCTGAGGAGAAAACTAAATATGTAACTGTGTTAGTTTTCTACAGCTACCATAACAAAGTGTCATAAACCGAGTGTCTTAAACAACATGGATTTTTTGTCTCCCAGTTCTGGAGGCTTGCAGCCCAAGTTCAAGGTGTTGACAAGTTTGGTTCCTTCTCGAGGCATGTGAGAAAGAATCTGTTCCATGTCTCCTCCCTAGCTTCTGAAAGTTTAAAACAATAGTTGACATTCTTTGGCATAAGAAACATGTAGTTCTCTGTCTTCATCTTCACAAGATGTTCTTCCTGTGAGGTGTTAGTGTCCAAAATTCCCCTTTTAACAAGGATACTTACTCATACTGGATTAGGAGCCCAGCTGACCCAACATGCCTTTATCTTAACAAATTACACTAGCAATCAACCTATTCCCAAGTAAAGTCACATTCTAAGGTCCTAGAGATTTAAAGTTCAATATGAGAATCTTAGGCTACAATTCAGCACAAAGCAGTATGACAGCCCTTCTTCATTGTCCTTTATCTTGGGAGTGAGCCAGCCTCAATTGTCTTGACTGCTTTTGGCCATGCTGAATGCAAGTTTCATTGGGAATATCTGGATGTCTGCCCAGTGACAGAGAAAGGAAAGAGTGTCAAGTCCTAAGATTTAGAACATGAAAATAGGCTGGGCGTTTACCTCTAGGGCAGAGTGCTTGCCTACCATTAACGAGGCCCTGTATTCAATCCCCAGCAAACTTCTGTCCCCAAAGAAAAGAAAAAATAAAACAAAACATAACAAGAGACCCCAGTGTATAAAATGTGTGCCTACAACTGCAAACCACATTCTCTAACATTAGCTGTTTCATTTCTACATGTAATATTTTGCTCTTCCACAATTATTTTTGGTCACTGTTTGGTTGACTCAGAACTTGGGAGGGGAAAAATGAGTACAAGCTATATCCTCTCTAAAAAGGACTATACCAATGCCAGGCGCAACTTCACCCCTTACATCTGAGTGATTTAATTATTGGAATCTTTTAGAATTGAAATACACAGGATAAGTCTTTGCATGGAATTATCATAATCAATTGAGGAGCTTTTAAGCTTCTAAACAAAAGACTTAGGTAAAGAGGTCAATATGAAATAGAAGGAGGAGGGTGATTATTTAGATAGATATGCAGTGAGGGTCACCTCAAGTCTATTGGAGTGCAAAGCCTCACAAAGAGGGACATGTATTGAGAAAGGAAATAGAGAAGGAACAGCTTTGGGGGAAATATGATAAGGTTGGTAGGGCACACTGAGTATGAGCGTCCTGCAGAAGGAGCCAGTGAAGTAGTTCTTCTGTCCTTCCAGGAATATTATGTTTGGAAGTTAGGGATCTTGTCACTTCATGGGTGGCACCTGACCTCATGGGAGAAGATGGGGTCACCCAAGGGGACCACTGGGAGGTGGGGAGAAGGGCAGAGTACTGAGGCAGAATCTTGTTGAAGAGCCAAGGGTGGAGGGCACGATGAAGAGGATTGCCAGAAACAGCCAATGAAAAATTTCAACCAATAGAGGGCATGTTCCCATCATGCCATTAAGATGGCCATTTCTCAGACTTGAGTCAAGCCTTGGAGTACACTCTCTTGGCCAAGGGCCATGTCTGTGCTGACTTCAGCCTCAGAATTATTTCACTGGCAGGATTATAGGTCTATAATGATGACATAAAGTGGTATAATGAGGAAAGAGGACAAGAAAAATTCTAAAGTGTGGCTTCCAGCAAAAGAAGAAGAGATTTGTCTGATCTAGCCAGTGCAGAATCTAAGAATGGGAAATCAGCTTGTAAAATGGTCCCTCCATACTGTCTCAGGACTTGTGCAACATTATTACTGTATGAATAACACAAATGTATAAACTAGCATATTAATCAGAGATCACTTTAGAAGAAGTACAGGAAGCAGGGAATCAATTCAGAGGCAATTGCCATGACTACACTGTATCATGAGTGCCTTCTCAAAGGGCAATGAGAGAAGTGGTGACCACAGACACCCACCTCAGAAATTTCAAGAGTTTGTGGCAAATATAATCTTTGCTTAAAATATTTCCTATCAATAAGCTATTTGTTCAAATAAAGTTTCAGTTATCCATTCTCCTACCCCAAAGAAATGTCTGCTTCCAAAATTCTACTCTAGTACTTGTCTATGAACACTTCAGTTAATAATAAATCTCAGGTGACATTTATTCCATTTCTTCTGTCTTATCTAGGTTGTATCTCATAATAACCAACTAGAGGAATCATGATTTTTTGCTCTTGCTTAAACAGAAGGAAAATAAACAGATTTTTTTGAGATACAAACATCACTATTTAGGGGCTGGGATTTAGCTCAGTTGGTAGAGCACTGCGCTGCAGTCTCTGAGGTCCCAAGTTCAATTCCCAGCACGGCAAAAATGGGAGGAGGGCCTGGCAATCCACTCCCAAGCCAATCCTGAAACAGTCAGCCATTGAAAACCCTATAAAGATCACTATGAGTCAGATACTATGAGTCGGATACTGACTCGACAGCACCTAACAACAACAACATCACTATTTATAAAAGTTTAAATGTCTTTTTGACCATGGAGGGGCAATGTCTTTAAAGGAAGTGACCTGACTTGTCAACCTTACAATTTTTACATATCTCCTAGAAATTTCTTTCCTAAATGTTACTTCTATGAGATGAAATTAAAGAAATTTGATCTTTGAAATCTGTCTGTATATAAATAAGACCAGTAAAGAGGGAATATTTTGAGTTAGAAACTATTTTCTGAATTATTCTTACCTTGAGAAATCCATTATTTTATTTGGATATAGCAGATGTCCATACAAACAACACATTTAATGTTATAAATGGAAATAAACATTGGATTTCTGTATTTATAGGAGCTCTTCAGTATATGAGAGATTAAGTTAATGAAAAGTGTCATAAAAACATCAAGCACAAATATTCTCTAAGTCATGTCGTTATTTATGGATTTATATGTAGTTTAATTCAGGGAGACCAATGTGTTCTCACCACTAATTTTCTCATGGCTTCTTTCACCTCCTTGTTCCTCAGACTGTAGATGAGAGGGTTCAACATGGGGATCACCACTGTATAGATCACAGAGGCCACTTTGACCTGATCAGCTGAATAACTTGACTTGGGCATCACATATACAAACAAAACTGTCCCATAAAACAAAGTGACTGCAGTAAGGTGGGAAGTGCAGGTAGAGAAAGCCTTGTTCCTCCCCTCAGTAGATCGCATCTTCACAATAGAGTGAAGAATGTATACGTAGGACACAATTATGGTAGACAGTGTGCTTATAAGGACCGAGGCAGAAGAGATGGCAGGAGATATCTCAGCAATATAAACATGGCCACAAGAAAGCTTCAGGAGTGGGAAGAGGTCACAGAAAAAGTGGTTGATTTTATTTGGGCCACAGAAGGACAAGTTCATCAAACAACCTGTAAAAGATGATGCATTCATGAATCCACCCAGGTAGGATGCCCCCAGCAGAAGAAAGCAGACCACTGGGGACATGTGAGTGGAGTAGAGCAGTGGGGAGCAGATGGCTACGTAGCGGTCATAGGCCATGGTGGCCAGCAGGAAGCACTCTGTAGTCCCAAAAGTGACATCAGAGCCAAGCTGGGCTATGCAGCCAGTGAGAGGGATGGTTGTTTTTTCTCTAAAGAAACTGATGAGCATGACAGGTGTGACTGATGTGGAGTAACCGATGTCTACAAAGGCCAGGTGGCTGAGGAAAAGGTACATTGGAGTGTGAAGCTGTGGGCTGCTTCGGATTAAGAGGATTATACTGATATTCCCCACAATGGTCACTATATAAACTGCTAGAAAAACCACAAAGAAGATAGCACATAATGTAGGATTATCTGTTAATCCCAGAATTATGAATTCTGTCACTGCTGTGTCATTTTCAGCTTCCATTTATCAATGCAATGGTGGGCCAGTTTCAAATGAGCTTCCAGACTAAGATACACTAGGGAGAAGCACTTGGCAGCTGACTCCTGAAACAATTAGCCATGAAAACTCTACGAATAGCAGCGAAGCACTGTCAAATATAGTGCTGGAAAATGAGACCCCCAGGTTGGAAGGCATTCAATAAATGACTGGAGAAGGGTTTCCTCCTCAGAGTTGACCTTAATGATGGGAATGAAGTAAATCCCCTGGGACCTCCTTTTGCTGATGTGGCAATGACTTAAAATGAGAAGAAACATAGTGGTTGCAACATTGGGCTCAATCCTAAGAAGATTGTGTGCATGGCACAGTGCTCCGTAATGCTTCATTCTGCTGTACTTAGGGTCACTATGAGTTGGGTCCAACTCCACAGCACCTAACAGCAAATTGGAACCAGAACAAGAGATTAAATTGTATGAAAATTCTTCACAATTTATATATCCATATCTGTATCTATATCTATATATCTATGTGTATATATCTAAATATAATCTTATAATTAAAGTTTTAAATGGCAAATTTTGTCTTATAAAATACCTTCGGCAACAAATTTTCTTTTAAAATTCCATAAAATGTTAAAATCAAAGACCTTAGGATCCATCAATTCAGCTCCTACTTATACACCACCATAGAAAAAAATCTAAGCCCTATGTGCACAGGAAATGCAGAAATGGATGTTTAAAGCAACATTGATTATAGTAACATAAATTGTAAATAACCTAAATGTCCATAGGAAGGCCAGCTCTTGGTTCTTCATCCCCACCCCAAATGTACCTCTATTCTAATATTCCCTATCTTAGTAAATGCCATCTCCCTTTGTACCACTGATTGGTTAATAAAGAGAGAGCTGTCTAGGACATCTCTTTCTTTCTGACTTGCTTGTTGCCCTGGAATAAAATAACTCACATCCTTTGTTATAGTGATTGATACCAAAATCTGGATGGCATCTATGTTGTTGTTGTTGTTAGGTGCCGTCGAGTCAGTATCCGACTCAGAGCGACCCTCTGTACCACAGGGGAAACACTATTGTCAGTGCTTCTCTGCTGTTCATAGGGTTTTCAATGGCAGATTGATTTTTGGGAGGGGATTGCCAGGTCCTTCTCCCAAGCCTACAGCTTCTCGTGTTCCCAGGTGGTCTCCCATCCAGGTACTAACCAGGCCCAACCCTGCTTAGCTTCCAAGGATGCCACAGGGCTACAGCTGCAGGCTTGGATGGCATCTATATGCAAGATGAAAAAGTCAAACAAAATTTTTCTTATAGTTATGAGATAAATATCCAAGATGTCTTGCAGTTTCCTAGGACTTTTCTCCTATATGATTCCTTTCATGCTTATAGGATTATGTGAAACAATAAGAGGCTAGGTATTGATATGTATTATCATTAAATAAGTGAACAGAAACATTTGGAGATTTGCATTTACCTGAAGGTAACTTCAGGTAAATTTTCGTTTCACTAGTTCTAAGAAGCACCAGTTCTTGTAAGGAAAGAAGTGAAGGCATTTGACACAAGGTAAGAAGATTAGCAAAGTCAAGATGGAAGTAGCAACTTAGAAAACCTAGCAAATTATATTGAAAGACAGATGATTTAGCATTTCAGGATAATGGTCCCTTTCTTCAAAATATAGCATATCAACAAAGAATGTGGAGAGTGTTATCACATCCATCTTTTTCAATAACTCTACTATAAAGATCAACATGTTCTCTAGAATAATTTGCTTTTTCTTCAAGAACCTCTATTTGAAGAATAATTAGGAAATATATGTTTAATTATATGTGATATTATAATTATATATAGGGGCTGGGATTTAGCTCAGTTGATAAAATGCTGCCTGCGGTCTCTGAGGTCCCAAGTTCAATTCCCAGCACCGCAAAAATGGGAGAAGGGTCTGGCAATCCACTCCCAAGGCAATCCCGAAAAATAGTCAGCCATTGAAAACCCTATGAGGGTTGCTATGAGTTGGATACCGACTCGACGGCATCTAACAACAACAATTATATATAACTATCAGCAGCCACACTTTTAGCCACACATCCTATCAAATTATATCCAATGATCCATGTGAATCATTCCATTAGTAAGTCATAGTATGACTAGGATTTTGCATCAGAATTCTCGGATTCTGGATTTTTCATCTAGACAAAGACTCAAACCAGAAATGAATTTCTTTCTTTTCTTTTTTCTTTTTTTCTTTTTCCTTTCTTTCTTTTTTTTTTTTGCCATACCTGGGGTTGAACCCAGGGCCTCGTGCTTGCGTGCTTTGCAAGTGCTGTACCACTGAGCTGCACCCTGAGCCCGTTTATTCTTTCTTTCTTTCTTTCTTTCTTTTCTTTTTTTTTTTTTTTTTTTACTTTCTGAGACAGTGTCTTGCTAAATTACACAGACTGCCTCTGTTCTCGAACTTGCAATCCTCCTGCCTCTGCCTCCTGAGTTGCTGGGATTACAGGTGTGCGCCATTGTGCCTGGCTTCAATTTCATATTTTTAAAGAAAATATGTGTATGAAAGATGGAACTGCTTTCAAAGTTAGATATGATTGCCAGCTTGGAAGACAAAGTGATGTGAAGAGGTATCATGGGGAGTGTGGAGCCACACAAACCTCGCATCAGTTACTAGCTCTGCCTCTCATCGTGTGTGCAATCATAGGCAAATTACCTGAACTTTCTCTTCTCCTGCTTCCTTATCTGCAAAAAGGAGAAAATACATACCTCATGTGCTTCTTGTGTTAATTTATATGATATAGATAAGTACACCAAGTACTGTTTACAAAGTAAAGAAAGGAATTCTCAGTCTCTAACAGTGTTCTTCACATAATGAGTTTGTTACTTCTGGAATATATAGGAGAATCAAGTATTTCTGTATTCTTAAAAAGTAAGAGATATAAACTAGTGGTGCATCTACTGCAAGGCTGAGGATAGGCTCCACAGAATTGCTTCTGTACAGCAAAGCAACATTTAAAGCTGGTTTTGGTCATTTGGGATATGGGCCCAAACTACTTACTTCACATGAAATTGCAGATTAATTACTTCACTTGTTTTGGAAAATTACACTGACAATCCAGTGGGACAGAGAAGTTACAAGTACTCATCTACTGGGACAGAGAAATAGAATGTGCACATTCTATTACACAAGGGTGTATGAGTGAAATGTTTTCAGTATACTCAGGGATTTCATACTCTAAGTAAGTGATTTGAAAAAGGAAATTACATTTTCTATAATTTAAATTGATTTTTATACCCAAATCACTAATATGGTTGCAGCAATTTGTGGCACTTCTGAATATGGTTATATTCAGCATTCCAGGTTTTCATGTCACCTACATTTAGAGATAATTTGAGTTTGTCAGGGAAGTTTAGTTTGCAAACATTCATCCAATAAAATCACAATTTATTTTTAATAACTTAAAAATCATATGCATTTCCATATCATGTATATTTGTGATAGGACACTGGAGATAGACACTGTACTTGTTTTTGGTAGTATCTCTGTCTCTGTCTCTCTCTCCTTATTGCCCACTATGGTCCACTAACAAGGATGTTTTTATAATAGAACAATAAAACTTACACTAACATTTTTACTGACTCTGCCATGCATAGCTACTACATTAACTGTCAAGTCATTAGTCATCATGACCACTGACTGGTGTCTTTGAATTTACAGTCCTTGTAAAGTTGGCTACATAAAAAAATAATAATTCTTTGTTTTCAGCCCTCCCCAGTATCTCAGTCTCATATAATAGATTCCCTCTCAAGATGACACTGAGTCATGTCCCTCAGAGACATGAATATGAGAAAGTCACTTTTCCAATGTCCATCTGCCCAGTCAGGAAAAGTCAGTGTCTCGTCAAGTCCCTGGAAGACTTGAAGCACTTCAAGGACTGTGGGCTTGTTCCTGTGGGATAGCCAGTATGATGGCCATGGCAGTCTGGCTTATCTTTTTGGATGGAGGCTTCATTTTCCCTCCCTCTCAGGACACCACAGCTGGAGATTTGTCCTGCCTGCTCCCTCTCATGCTGCTCAGCTCTGTTCTGCAAATTGGAATCATCTCAGAATCTCCTCTGTGGTTTCTGTGCTTTTCCAGACCTCTTTTCTTTGGAAAAGTGTCCACTCCTTCCTACTGTAAGACCTTTGTTTTACCACATTACACACAAGCTGCCTTTAATCTATCATCTTAAATAGGAACTTTGTTGGGGGGATCGATTACTGATTAATCTCCTTACTTGTGGGTCTGTTCAGATTTTCTATTTGTTTATATTCAGTTTTGGCATATTGTGTATGTTGTTGTTGTTAGGTGCCGTCGAGTCAGTATCTGACTCATAACGACCCTCATAGGGTTTTAAATGGCTGACTGTTTCGGGATTGCCTTGGGAGTGGGTTGCCATGTCCTTCTCCCATTTTTTGCAGTGCTGGGAATTGAACTTGGGACCTCAGAGACTGCAGTGCAGCGCTCTACCAACTGAGCTAAATCCCAGCCCATTGTGTATACTAGGAGCATACTATTTTTTCAGTGTTACTCAATTTGTGGGTGTACAATTATGCATAGTAGTCTCTCATGATTTTCTTCATTTCTGTGAAATAAGATATAATGTCCCTTTCTCATTTCTTATTTCATTTATTTGAATCTTCCTCATTTTTCCCAGAAGGAGTTTTGTCAGCTTATCTTTTTTTAAAAAAAGCTATTAGGTTTACTGTTTTTTTTTCTATTTTCTATTTCATTTATTTCTATTTTTTCTCTCTTTATTGGCAAATGGTGGTGGGTATAGAGTAATACAGCATTGGCTTTTTCCATTATGCAACTATTACATCAGTTTCAGTTACACTTTTATCAACTTATAAGGTTTATGGAACTTCTTGACTAATATGTAGTAAAACTCAAATGCGTATTTGGGTTATGTTCCCCTATTTTTCCCATGTACTTATGAAGTTGCGTTGTTTACATTGAGATTATCCTTTCCCTCTTTATCCCTCTACACAGATTCTCCTCCCCATCCCACATTCTGCAATTTTCACTTCCCTTTGGTTTTTCCCTCCCTCCTTCTTTCTACTCTTTATATTATCCCTTTTTCATTAAATTTAACTGTATAGTTTTATATATCAACTTATGTATAGGACTTTTTTTTTCCTTTAAGTAAGATTCACCTTCCACATATGAGTGAGAACATATGGGATTTCTCTTTTAGAGCTTGTGTTCATTTGCTTAAGATGATATACTCCAATTCCATCCATTTTACTGAAAATGACATTATTTCATTTTTTATTGCTGAGTAATATTCATTGTGTATATGTGCCATAATTTTTGTTATCCATTCATAGGCTGATGGGCACCTTGGTTGATTCTATATCCTTGCTATTGTGAAGAGTGCTGCATTGGATATGGAGATGCAGGTATCTCTGTAGTATGATGACTTGTCTCCATTTGGCTATATTCCCAGTAATTATACAGCTGGGTTGCATGACAGTTCCATTTTTAGTTTTCTGAGACATCTTCATATTGATTTCCAAAGTGGTTGAACGAATTTACAGTCCCACTAACAGTGTAAGAGGGTTCCTTTTTCTCCACATTCTTGCCAGCATTTGTTATTATTTGTTTTGTTCTTGGCCATTCTTACTGGAGTTAGGAGGAATCTCAGAGTTGTTTTGATTTGCATTTCCCCAATGGCCAGGAATATTGAGCATTTCTTCATGTGCTTCATGGCCTTATGAATTTCTTCATTTGAAAACTGTCTGTTCATTTCCTTTGCCCACTTCTGTATTGGGTTATTTGTTGTCTTGGGATTTGCTTTCTTGAGTTCTTTGTAAATTCTAGAAATTAGTCCTCTGTCAGATCAAGATTTTCTCCCATGCAGAGGGCCCTTCCTTAACTCTGTTGATCATTTCCTTTGCTGTACAGAGATTTTTAATTTCATGTAATCCTATTTGTCAATTCTTGGGGTGACTTCCTGAGCAATTGGAGTCTTATTAAGGAAATGCTTTCCTATGCCTATGTGTTGGAGCATGTTTCCTCTTTTTTCTAGTAGTTTCTTTCTAGTGGTTTTATGTTGAGATCCTTTACCTGGTTTAAGTTGACTTTCATGAAAATTGAAAGGTATGGGTCCATTTTCATATTTCTGCAGATGGATATCCAAGTTTCCCAGTTCCATGTGTTGAAGAGGCTATCTTTTCTCTAATATGCATTCTTAGTCTCTTTGTCAAAGATCAAGTGGCTATAGTTGCATGGGTGTATTTCTGAATCTTCAATTCTGTTCCACTGGTTTTCTAGTCATCTTTGTGCCAGTACAAAGCTGTGTGTGTAGCTGGGGATTTAACCCAGAGCCTGTGCATACTCAGCAACTACTCTATCACTAAGCTACACACCTTGTTATTGTTAGGTGCCATTGAGTCCTGTCGGACTCATAGCAACCCTTATAGGGTTTTCAATGGCTGATTGTTTTGGGATTACCTCAGGAGTGGGTTGCCACATCCTTCTACCATTTTTGTGGTGCTAGGAATTGAACTCAGGTCCTCAGAGACTGCAGAGCGGTGCTCTACCAACTGGGCTAAATCCCAGCCCCCGAGCTACACACCTACCCCATATTTATTTATCATATAGACAAAGATTTATACCCTTGGATCAATCCACCTTTTTCTCCCCACATCCCACTCACCTTGGTCACTAACATTCTACCTGTCTGTTACTAGGAGTTTCAGTTTTTAGATTCCACATATAAGTTAGATCATGTAGTGTTTGTCCTTCTGTGTCTCACTTCTTTCATTTAGCACAATGTCCTCAATGGCAGGGTTTACCTCTTTGTTAAGATCTAATAATATATATATATATATATATATATATATATATATATATATATGTGCGTGTGCGTGTGTGTGTGTGTGTGTGTGTGTGTGTGTACCTTACACATGTTTGTCAGCTTGTCATGCTATGGGGTTTTGTGTGTTGATGTGCTATTGAAAACTATACCCCTCGTATTTCAGATACCAGCAGGGCCACCCATGATGGACAGGTTTCAGCTAAGTTTCCAGACTAAGACAGACCGGGGAGAAAGATCTGGCAGCCCACTTCTGAAACAATTAGCCATAGAAAACCCTATGAATTGCAGAGAAGCACTGTCAGATATAGTGCTGGAAAATGAGCCCCACAGGCTGGAAGGCATTCAAGAAATGACTGGGAAAGAGTTACCTCCTTAAAGTGGAGTCTATCTTAATTATGGGAATGGAGGAAAGCCCATAGGACCTCCTTTTGCTGATGTGGCACTACTCAAAATGAGAAGAAATATTGTGACTGCAACAATGGGCTCAAACACAAAAAGATTGTCTGTGACACATTGTTGGGTAGTGTTTCCTTCTACTGTGCATAAGGTTACTAAGAGTCAGATGTGATTCAGTGAAACCCAACAAAAACAGAATATTATAATCTGTTAGTGGTGGTGGTAGGTGCTGTCGAGTTGGATCCAACTCACAGCGACTCTCATAGGATTTCCAACGGTTGATTCAGAAGTGGGTTGTCCTTCTCCTGTTTCAGTGGATCAAGCCTGGGTCCTCAGGGACTGAGCTAAACATATATATATATATATATATATATATATATATATATATATATGTGTGTGTTTGTGTGTGTGTGTGTGTGTGTGTGTATATGTATGTATGTGTATATATATATACATATATATATATTATATATATTAAAAATCTAGATTCCACATATGAAAGAGAATATCTTTCTTCATTTGGCTTATTTCACTTAATATGGTGATCTCCATTTCCATCAGTTTTCCTGAAAATGACATAATTTCATTCTACTTTACAGCTGAATAAAAATTTAATAGAGAAAAGCAGTGAGTCTCTTAAATATTTTCTATAATTTGTCATTCCTGGCTCCCTTGTGTGCCTGACTGATGTATTACTAAGGATACTAGAGGCATGCGTCTTTCATTGCTTCCCCTTCTGAGGAAAGGCCTTTTTCTTCATCCTCTCCCAATCTTATAAAGCTGTGCCAGTCATAAGTATCCAACTCCTTCTCTTTTGTTCTTATCTATCTCCATAAACGTAGGCTGTGTTTTTCAGGGCTTTTGGTGAGATGAGGCCCAATGTGGTACCTCTGGGAGTGTAGTGAAAGGCTATGACATTGGAGACACAATATGCTCCCTCTTTCCTGAGGGAACAGCTTCACACTCTGCATCTACTGTTTTTCTTGCAAACGTAAGCTGAGTGAAGCAAGCAGCCCATTCTTTTTCCTTTGTTCTTAGCCTCCCCTGTTAAGCTATGCCATCAGTACACTGGGTAATGCAAGAAAGAAGCTGACCCTTCAGGAAGCTCAATGAAAGATCACAATGTTGGATGTATGCTCCAATGTCTGTTTCCCTCCACACAGGAAGTCACAGTTTATGATTGCTCTTGGCACTGAGCTATATCAACCTAGTACAAAGGTAAAATGAAATTGTTTTCTTACATGTTTCAATCAGAGTGTTCTTGGGTTTTGACTTTTTAAGGTGCTGCAACTTCTTAACTGGATTATGGAGCTTTCATAAAGGTGTTTTTGCCCATATATGATTGTTAAATTGAAATTTCTGTGGGCAACAAAAGACTGAGACTTCCTTCTGTGGCATCTTAATCCCATCACTCTCCAATTCCTTTTGTTGTTGTTTTGTTATTTTTTTTCCCCAGTATTTGGGGGTTGAGCCCAGGGCCTTGTACATTCTAGTCAAGAACTCTACCACTGAGCTGCACCCTTAGCCCCTTTATTATTTTTTATTCTATTTTATTTTATTTTTATTTTTTATTTTTTATTGTGATCCTCCTGCCTTTGCCTCTTGAGTTGATGGGATTACAGGCATGTACCACAGCACCCAGCCTCGACAACACAAATTTATATGAGCATATGTATCTGCAATTTTTATCAACCTAGTGGATTTTTATAGTCTTTTCACAAACAAGTAATGTACACAAGGGACTGTATCCCCAAAGACACCATTTCTTATAAATATAGCCTTGCTTTACATTGATAATGCTTTGGTATTTGTCCTTACTTATGAGGTACATACATCTGAAGGTATTACTTTTCCTTTTATTTTGATATAGAAATGTTTGTTTCTCATTTTTATATTAGAAGCCAAGGGTTGATTATTATAATGTATTCGTGTATTCTACATCCACTTGTTTCTATGATCAGTGCATGATATTATTATGTACATCACCTTATTCAAAACAAGAATCCTGTGAGGTATGCTTTTTAAACAAAGTAGTGATGGGTTTATGTAAATGGCCTAAGATTCCATAGATCTTAGGTGATAAAACTAGAATGTGAACCCAAGCCTGTATGGCTCCAAAGCTCATGGCATTTTGTCTTAAATGATGGTTCTATACCATATTAACATTCATGTCCACTCAAATTTTGTGTCATGTACATGTATTTCCTTAAAAATTTTTCATTCAGTCTTGATCCTTGATAAAGTTCCTAACTGTGGCATATACAAAGATAATATATACTTTGGAGTTTAGATAAGTAGAAGCCTGGTGTTCGTAATACGGCTTGCTATTGCTCAGTTTATTCACAGATAAAGTTATCTAAGCACCTCTGTTAAGAATTAAAAGGTAACAATGTAGTTAGCTGAGCACAGGGTTGTTGATGCTGCATGTGTGTGTGCGTGTGTGTATGCATGCATGCGTGTGTATATGAATTCAGTCTGCTTGACACTGAATTCTAGAAAAAAAGTAAATTCTATTTTGGTTAATATTTATTCTTCATGGAACACCAAAACTGACAACATGGTGCACACATGATTTGAGCATGTTAAATTAAAAAAAAAAGTTTTTATGAGTATTTCTGACCATGCATCAGTGAACATTTATTTTATCAAGTTTTTATGTGAAGTATGATATGAAAATATTTTCCCCAAATTTGCAAATTAATGTCTAGATTTTTGTAATTTGTACTATATAGCCATTATAAATATAAATATGCAACTGATATTTTATTCCATTCTCATATCTGCTTATTTTTCTTCTAGAAGGCTTCATTCCTAGTATAGATGGGGATTGGAAACTACACAGCTGTGACAGAGTTCATTATTTTGGGGTTGACAGAGAACACTACAGTTTGTGCTATTTTATTTATTGTGTTTGTAGGAATCTATGTTTTCACCTTAATGGGTAATGTCAGCATAATCATGTTAGTCAGAAGCAGCGCTCAACTTCACACCCCAATGTATCTTTTCCTCTGCCATTTGGCCTTTGTAGACATTGGATACTCCTCATCAGTCACACCTGCCATGCTTGTGGGCTTCCTCAGAAAAGGAACTTTTATCCCTGTGGCTGGCTGTGTAGCTCAACTTTGTTCTGTCGTGACATTTGGGACAGCTGAGTGCTTCCTGCTGGCTGCAATGGCTTATGATCGTTATGTGGCCATCTGCTCACCACTGCTCTACTCCACCCACATGTCCCCCAGAATCTGTATCCTCCTCTTGGGGGCTTCCTATGTGGGTGGCTGTGTGAATGCTTGGACATTTACTGGTTGTTTATTAAATCTGTCTTTCTGTGGACCAAATAGAATCAATCACTTTTTCTGTGACTATGCACCACTTTTGAAGCTTTCTTGTTCTCATGATTTTTCTTCTGAAATAATTCCAGCAATCTCTTCTGGCTCCATCATTGTGGCCACAATGTTTATCATTGCTCTGTCTTATGTGTACATCCTTCTCTCAATCCTGAAGATGCGCTCCACTGAGGGGCGACACAAGGCCTTCTCCACCTGCACCTCCCACCTCACCGCCGTCACTCTCTTCTATGGGACCATTACATTTATTTATGTGATGCCCAAGTCCAGCTACTCCACAGACCAGAATAAGGTGGTGTCTGTGTTCTACACGGTTGTGATCCCTATGCTGAACCCCCTCATTTATAGTCTCCGGAACAAGGAGGTTAAAGAGGCCATGACAAAACTGATGACTAGAACTCGGTGGTGGTCCAGAAATATCTGATTTTGATGGGTGAAAGAACAATCTATTAAATAAATTTGTATTTATAATATTCTATATTTATAAAATTTATTGTCTCATTCTCAAGAAAATTTTCAGTATAAAAATGTAGATTCACTAAGATAGGAACAATTAGCAAAAATAACATAATAATTTGCTTTATCCTTTCTACATTCACCATTTCCTGCATCTATAAGTATAAATTTTTTCATATAATTCTGTGTTTTTTGAATGCAGCCTTTGGAATTAAAGCTATGGAAGCTGCTGGAACCCCTTGAATGAGAGTAGTGTTGCCATTCAGGACCTCGATGTGAAAGAGATGATCTCCAGGCTCTACAGCAATGTGAGTGTTGAAAACAGTGGTGCAGATGTTTGAAAAGCTTCTGTTATCTGTGTTATGAACCTGACAACAGGATTCTTCTTGTGGTACCTTCTTGTGGTGAGCCTGATGGAGACATCTCAGAAGACAACTGAAGCTCTCCTTTATCCATTAGTTCTTCCCTTCTAGGAATCTGTTGCACTAGATACGTTAAGGTGTCTGTAAAAGACACCCTATGGAAGGTTAATTGGGATAACTTGGCTCCTGTGGAGATGAAGTAAGGATATGTTTTCCTTAGGTTATTTCACCATTGAGAATTAGGTACTACTCATTTCTGTAGTGTCTTTTTTTTTCCTTATGCAGTGTCATCACTATGTAGTCCAGGCTGGCCTTAAACTCTTGATTGTTCTGTCTCCACCCACCTCCATAGTAATAGAGTTATAGATGTGTGCCATCACACTTAGCTTTGTAGTGTCTTTTGAATTTTTTTCTTCTTGCCTCTGAAATGGAAAATTCTTTGTCATACATAATTTTGCTAGAAATGTAAAGTCCTGAAAATGCTTTTCCTGAACCAGATTAATTTTCATATCTAGAATTCAAAATTATTCATATTACTATAGATTCCCTTGGTGTTTACTCATTGATAGTTTTTTCTATGTGAATTTTTTAAAAAAAGTATAACATTTTTAGGAACCTGATCATTCCTTAATAAAAATGTAAATACCAGATTAATCTTAATATGCTACATTGTATGATTTTTATATTTAATTACCAGCAATGATTCTACTGTTTTCAATATTAGGTCCATTTTTCTTAAGTGTTAGAAGTACCACTCACATTTCTGTATCTTTGTATTTCAGCTATAACAATAAAGTTTTGAAATTGAAAGTTTGGTTGGAATATCTTAAATTCTACTTCAGCCCCTCCCAATAATATTTCAATATCAAATTACCTGAATTTAAATTATTTCTTATTCAAAGTAACTAGGAGTTATTATTCTTTCTTGACCTAACCTTGTGACTGATCTCCATCAGAAGACTCATTTAGGGTCAAGCATTTCATGCTTAAATGGCACAAGAACTCACCATGTCCTCTGGGAATATCTTAGAATATCTTAGAATGTCAAGAGAGTAGAGGAGGTCACCCTTGCCTGTTAGAGGCTTGTCTAGTGTTCAAAAAATTTGCTGACTGACTTCAGTGTATGCATGTAATGAATTTATATTTCCATTAGAATTTTGAGATGAAGCAGCAAGAAAGAAAAATTTTAAACCTTTATTTTTCTTAGATTTTTTCCACATGTAGTCTTTCCAGAAGTCAATCTCAGATTGATTGTCCTTAATATACAATTTAGAGCCCATGTTCTCCTATAACCCAAAATGCAATGACCCAAGGTGACTCCTCAGGTAGCTGCATGTGATATATTTCAATGTTATATTAGATAGTAAATTGGGAATATTAAACACTGTATTTGAGTAATACAAAATCTATCCTTTTCCTTTTTCTTTTCTTCCCTTAGTACTGAGTTTGAAACCAGGCCTTCACACTTGCTAGACAAGTGGTCTACCACTGAACTACACCATAGAACCTCCTTTTTTATTTTTTATTTTGAGACAAGATCTTGCTAAATTGAGCAGACTGCCGCTGGTCTCAAACTCATCATCCTCATGCTTCAGTCTCCCAAGTACCTGGGATTACAACTATGTGCCACAGCACCAGGCTAATAAAAAATCTTGACTTCAGGTTTCCCCCATCATCTGTCACTGATTTTTGATGGTCTTCCCAAGCAACTTAAACTCTGTCTATATTTCTCAGGATGTTATAATTTGGTAAGTGCATTTCAAAATGGTTGTGTCTTGTTTTCTACATAAGTTTAGCTGCTTACATAGTTATAGAGCAGGCAGAGGGTGAAATTTAGCTGAGATTAAGATTCTGCCAGTGGAATAGGATAAAAAAAAAGATGGGGAAGTTTGAGAGTATATATAAGTGAATGATGAGTATGGTGAATTATGGAATCTAGTCTCATGTAAAGGGATGTGAGAATATGAGAGAGGTGGTGAATGGATTGTGAGCTCAATAGGTTAGAGTTCCTTTTGGAATTAAATGATTTTTGGAGCATGGGTACTAAAACTGTGAAGTCAGGTTCCTATAGCTCCAAAGTGCATTTATTATGAGGTCCATATCTTATTCAGTCACTGCACAATGTCTTTTTTATTTTTGCAGTACTTTGGTGTTAAACCCATGGGTTCCCACATACTTTGCAAGTATTCTACCACTGGGCCATTTTTTAATTTTTTATATTGAGACAAGTTCTTACTAAATTACACAGGCTGCCTCTGGCCTGCAATCTGAGATCCTTGTGCTTCATCCTCCCAAGTCACTGGGATTATAGGCGCGTGCCACCATGCCTGGCCCTGGCACAATATCTGAATAAACTTTTGTCTCTGAAGTCTTTGGGAAGAGGAAGATCAGTTTTATATGGCTTTTGAGATGGAGATAACATGCTTGTCATTCAGTCATCCATCCATCTACTCACCCGTCCATCCAATGCACATGACTTAAGCATTAAAATTATACCAAGGCATAGATGCTATGAAAGTGAATGACCCAAATCTCATTCTCAAAGGGATGATTACAGAAGTAAGAGAGATAGAAAAAAATCAAAATTTAGATTAAGAAGTGCTAAACTGCAGATATTTAAAAGATGCAATGGAGGCACGTGAAGAAGAATGATCTAATCTAGGAAGGTAGTATATTGGTAGACTCTAAGTTTTCTACAGGGTTCTTGGGTCAGGTATTTTCCACTTACATTCCCAGATTAACTTTTCGCTGCAATTTCTCTCACCAAAATTGGTCTGGCTATCACCAATACTGGCTATCCAATCTGCCAATAGAGTCTTTCAATTAGACCCTACCAGAACTCCATTCCTCACAGGTCCAACTACTCATGGGTGGTAAGTTGATCTAGACTGTTTAAGGCTTGGTTATGGTACCAGCTGAAAGGTAACGCCTACAAGTTTGGGTTGTTGGCTTCAGAATTATAAATATTTCTAGCCAAAAATCTAAGTTACAATGTTTTGTTCCAATTTCCAATGAGTAGAGGAAGAAGTGAACTATTTTACACTAAATAACACACTATATCAGTTTTCTGTTGGTGCTGTGTGAAATTGCTACAGTTTAGTGGCTTGAAGTAATACAAATTTATTCTCTTACATTCCTGGAGACAAGAAATCCAACATGGGTCTCTGGGCTAAAATAAAGGAGTTGACAGGGTGGGGCTCCTTCTGGATGCTTTAGGAGATGATCTATTTCCTTGGGTTTTTAAGATTCTAAAGACCACCCATGTCCTTGCATTGTGGCCTTCTTGCTCCTCATTCAAAGCCAGCAAGGTTACATCAGTATCTTTCTTTTGTAGTCACACCTTTGAAATCAGGCACTCATAATACATGCCTGAAATTATAGGGATTTAGGAGCCTGAGGAAGGAGGATTGCAAATTCCAGGGACTTGGGATGCTGAGGCAGAAGGATTGCAAGTTCGAGCCAGAATCAGCCTGAGCAACTTTCTGAGACTCTATCTCAAAATAAAAAAATAAAAAGGGGCTGGAGTGCAGCTCTGAGATATAGCACTTGCCCAACATGCATGAAGCCCTGGGTTCAAAGGGCCCTAGTACTGCAAAACAACAACAAAAAGAATGTAGTCACATCTTCCTCTGACTGACACTTTAACCACCATCTTCTTTGGATGCTCGTAATTATATTGGCCCCATCTTGATAATCTATTTTGTCAGACAAAAGGCAACCTTAATCTCATCTGCAAACTCAATCCTTGTTTGCCAAATAATTAGCCCATTCCAGTTAATGGGGTTAGTTCTTAGACATCTTTGGGGGACTACTGTTATGCCTATCACATTCATTAAAAGACATTTTACTTTCCAGTCATTGTGAGCATCACGATCCTTCCCTCAGCTGAGTGCCATGATGCATCCTTAATCTTGGCAACTTGGGAGGCTGAGCAATACTTAGAGTTCAAAACTTAATATTTTTCTTTTGTGTAAAATTTACATAAAATAAAATACACAAATTTTAATCATATAATTATCAGCTACTGGGAAATGCATAAACCTGTGTAAATCAAGCACCTATCATGATATAGAATGTCATTCTCCACTCAGAAAGTTCCCTTTAACTCTCCCTAGGTAGACTTTGATCCTACTCTACGGAAGGATTCATCAATCTGATTATTTTTTCACTAGACTTAGTTCTAAAATTTAATCCACAGGGTGTTAAACAGTATGTTCTTTTTTTATAAGAATATTTTCAGTGAACATGTTTTTGAAATTAATCCATTTTGTTATGTTGTTGTTGTTAGATTAGTTCTAAAATTTAATCCACAGGGTGTTAAACAGTATGTTCTTTTTTATAAGAATATTTTCAGTGAACATGTTTTTGAAATTAATCCATTTTGTTATGTTGTTGTTGTTAGATGCCGTTGAATCATGTCTGACTCATAGAGATCCTCATAGGGTTTTCAATGGCTGATTTGTTTCGGGATTGCCTTGGGAGTGGATTGCCACCTCCTTCTCCCATTTTTGCCATGCTGGGAATTGAACCAGGGACCTCAGAGACTGTAGGGTGGCACTCTACCAAGTGAGCTAAATCCAAGCCCCCATTTTGTTATATGTATCAATAATTCATTGCCCTTTGTTGCTGAATGGTATTTCATTGAATGAATATACCAGTTTTTTTTAAGTCATTCTCCTATGAATAAAAACCTGAGTTGTTTCCACTTTGTGGTTAAGAACAAAGCTGGACTACAGTAAAAATTAAAAAGAAGTTCAGTGGAGAAAAATCAATAAAATCTCAAGCTGTTTCTCTGATATGATCAACAAAATTTATAAAGCTTTACTTAGCTTGACCAAAAAAACAAACAAACAAACAAACAAAAAAAACACCTCACATTACTAGGAAAAATAAATTAGTAAACTTAGGTAAAATGGATAAATATTTAGACAGAGAGGAAGAGAGGCAGAAGAAGCAGAAGCAGAGGAAGAAGCAAAAGCAGAAGCAGAAGCAGGAGGAGGAGGAGGAGGAGAAAAGGCAGAGAACAAGGAGAAAAGAAAAGAAAAGGGAAGAAGAGGAGGAAAAAGAAAACCCTACCAAAATTAAGAAGAAATAACATGTAAAGAGATTAAATTAGTAGCCAAAAAACTACCATAAACAAAAGCCCAGGTCCACAAGCCTTCACTGCTAAATTCTACCAAACATTAAAGTATTAATATAAATTCTTAACAAATTGTTCTAAAAAATATAAGTGGAAAAATACTTCTCAACCCATTCTATAAGATCATTATTATTGTTGTTGTTAGGTGCCGTCGAGTCAGTATCCGACTCATAGCGACCCTCATAGGGTTTTCAATGGCTGACTGTTTCGGGATTGCCTTGGGAGTGGATTGCCAGGCCCTTCTCCCATTTTTTGCGGTGCTGGGAATTGAACTCGGGACCTCAGAGACTGCAGCGCAGTGCTATACCAACTGAGCTAAATCCCAGCCCAAGATCATTATTAACCTGATATAAAATCCAATCAAAGACATTGTAAGAAAAGAAAACTCCAGACCAAAGCAATATGAATGAATATGGATCCAAAAATCCTTATTACTGCAGACACAAAAATCTTCAAAATATTAACAAGCCATATATATCAGCATTAAAAAGAATTATATACAATGACCTAGTGGGATTTATGTCACTAATACAAGGTTAGTTTACCATTTGAAAAACAATGTGATAAATCACATCAAGAGAATAAACAATTCACATGATTGTCACAATAGATACAGAAAAATCATTTGAAAAGATCCTAAAGACTTTTATAGTAAAGTATACAACAAATTAGGATCAAAAGAGCACTGTCTAGTCCTGATAAAAGGGATCTATGAAAAACCCACATTTCACATCATATTCAATAGTGAAAGATTAGATCCTTTCCCCTTGAGATCAGAAACATGACAAAGATGTCCAGTCTCACCACTTCTACTCAACAATCTGGAGATACCAGCCAGGAAATTTAGCCAAAAAAGTAATAAAAGTTATCCACAGCAAAATGTCGCCACATGTCTGTCAGCTTGTTGTACTGTGGGTACTTATGTGTTGGTGTGATGCTGAAAGCTACATAGCAGGGCCACCTCACAGTGGACATGTGTCAACTGAGCTTCCGGATTAAGACAAACTAGGGAGAAGGAGGGGCTGGGATTTAGCTCAGTTGGTAGAGTGCTGGTCTGCAGTCTCTGAGGTCCCGAGTTTGATTCCCAGCACTGCAAAATGAAAGAAGGATGTGGCAACCCACTCCCAAGGCAATCCCAAAACAGTCAGCCATTGAACACCCTATAAGGGTCGCTATGAGTCGGACTGGACACGATGGCACCTAACAACAACAACAACAGGGAGAAGGACACAGCAACTCACTCCCAGAACAATTAGCCATAGAAAGACCTATGAATAGCAGAGAAGTACTGTGAAATTCTGTGCTGGAAAATGAGTCCCCAAAACAAGAAATCATTTAACAAATGATTAGGGAAGAGTTGCCTCTTCAAAGCAGAGTCTACCTTAATGATAGGATTGGAATAAAGCCCCTGGTACCTCCTTTTGCTGATGTGGCATGACTTAAAATGAGAAGAAACACACTGACTGAAACAATGGGCTCAAACATAAAAAACACAGTGCTGGGTAGTGATTAGTTTTGCTGTACTTAGGGTCACTATGAGTCGGATCAGACTTGACGGCACCTAACAAAAACACAGAGATGAAGAAATTAAACCATCTGTATGTCCAGATGATATTATCTTGTGTAGAAAATCCTAGGCATTCCATTAAACTATAAAATCTAAAAAATGAGTTCACCAATGTTGCAGGATATCAATTAACATGAAAAACGTGGCTATTCTACAAATATATTAGTAATGAACATGCTAAAAATGAAATTAAGAAAAATTACATTCATAGCATCAAAATAAGATATTTATGAATAAATTTAACAAAAGTAGTGTAAATTTATATGCTGAAAACTACCAAACACTGTTGAAAGAAATGAAAGAATCCCTAAATAAATGGAAACAATGTGTCATGATCATAGATCAGAAGACTTACTGTACCATGGCAACACTCTCTCAAATGATCTTTGAATTCCACACACTCTCAGAACTCCAGCTGTGCATTTTTTAAATAAAAACTGACAAGCTGATTGTAAAATTCGTATGGAATTATGAAAGATCTAGAAGATCTAAAATATCATGAAAGAAAAGGATGAATTTGGAGGATTCACACTTTCAATTTCTAAACTCATTGTAAAACAATAGTTTAACAATTCATATTGACCTACATATAGACATGTCAATCAATGGAATAGAACTGACAGTCAGGAATTAACCCCTTGTGTATATGATTGATACATTTTTAAAAGGGTGCTAAAACCACTCACTAGGTAATGAAAATTCAACAACTATGCCAGATCAATTAGATACCCACAGGCAAAAGAATGAAATTGAACTCCTACCTCACACAATCAAAAGACGCATTGCTCTAGGAAAAGCTGCGGCAAAAGATCTCTTTAGAGTACTGAAAAGCAAAGATGTCACATTGAAGACGTAGGTGCGTCTGGCTCATGCCATGGTATTTTCAGTGGCATCATATGGTTGTGAAAGCTGGACATTGAACAATAGAGACAGAAAAAGAATTGATGCTTTTGAATTGTGGTGCTGGAGACGTCTATTGAATATACCATGGACTGCCAAAAGAACTAACAAATCTGTCCTGGAAGAAGTACAACCAGAGTGCTCCTTGGAAGCAAGAATGGCCTGACTGTGTCTTACATATTTCGGACATGTAGTCAGGAGAGAACAATCCCTGGAGAAGGACATCATGTTTGGAAGTGTAGCAGGTCAACGCAAAAGAGGAAAACCCTCCACCAGATGGATTGACACAGTGTCTGCAACAATGGGCTTAAACATAAATAGGATCGTTTGCCTGGCACAGAATCGGCAAGTGTTTCGATCTGCTGTACATAGGGTCCCTATGAGTCGGACTCAACTTGACGGCACCTAACAACAACAACAACAACAACAACTTATTAAAGACTTTGTCACAGGCTTCTTGGTTATTTTTTCCAACCATATCCTCGGTCCTGCTGTAGAAGTGGTAATGACACTTGCCTTGTGGAGAACTATTAGACAATGTGATCTTAAAATGCTTAGCCCTCCTTATAGACTCTAACTTCTCCTACAATCCACTTGAGAAGCTCAATTCAGTGTTTTCAGTCAGATTGTAGTTTTACACATAGCATTTTCCATTTCTGTGGGTTTCATAAATTAGAGGGACTGGGGTTTAGCTAAGTTGGTAGAATGCCACTCTGCAGTCTCTGAGGTCACGGGTTCAATTCCCAGCACTGCAAAAATGGGAGAAGGATGTGGCAATCCACTTGTGAGGCAATCCTGAAACAATCAGCCATTGAAAACCCTATGAGGGTCACTATGAGTCTGACATGACTTGACAGCACCTAAGAACAACAACAACATGGTTATATATCATCTAACTTGGTTTTTCTTTTTTGAAAGAGCTCTTACTGTGTAACCCAAAGTGGCCTGGAACTCCTATGCAGCACACTCAGGCTGGCCTTGAACTCATAATTATCCTGCCTCAACCTTCCTGAATGTTGAGAAACAGGCATATGCCACCACACCCAACTTGCTCTAACTCAATTTTAATAACATTAGAATGATTTGTTTTGCAGATAGGAAGAAGTTAATTACAAAACCATGTAGTTTTCAATTTTTTGTTGTGACATAGAAAGAACAGCTTTTGACAGAATTTTTGTACAATTTTCTTGGTGTGTTTCTTCAGGGTTCACTACTATCACTTTAATTTTTCCAGAATGTTATCCATTCCAATCTTGTATCCATACCTGTTTGAACAGAGTTTAAAAAGTATTTTCTTAAAATTCTTTGCAATTTCTCTGTATTGTGATCTTTCCCTCATTTCAGCTCCACATTTATGTTCTGGCTTTCTCCTTTGTTGATTGTAGTGATCTTTCTTTCTTCTTTACCACTCACTTATTTTTCATTTTTCCCTTTGCTTTTCAGTGTAATTCTTTTCTTCTACAAAGGAAATTAATGTTGTTAAAATATAGTCCTTCAAAACCACATTTTGTTATGTATATTGCTGTATACATATATGTTTGTGTTTTTATACATTGTTGTTGTTGGGTGACATCGAGTTGGTGTCCCACTCATAGCAACCCTAGATACAACAGGTGAAACACTATTTTCAGTGCTTCTCTGCTATTCATAGGGTTTTCAATGGGAGATTTTTTTGGGGGAGTGACGTACTAGTCCTTCTCCCAAGCCTACAGCACCTGGTATTCCCAGGCGGTCTCCCATCCAAGTACTAATCAGGCCTGACCCTGCTTAGCTTCCGAGATCTGATGGGATTGGATGCCACACATAAATATTTTACAAATGTTTCATCCCTTGTATTCATGCAGGTGAGAACATAAGCACATTTGCCATATTTCCCTTTCCTATGAGATTATAACTGTAGGTAGGATACACAGGTAGCAAATGAGGGGGCTTCATGGTTGAACCTCCATGTGTCAATTCCAAGTTAACCCATTAGAATCTTTCTCCTCATCACACCTAATTCTGACATTGAATTTGGCCAAGTGAATTTAATTTTTTTTGTTGTTGTTGTTGTTTCATTGCTATCTCATTAAGAGCTGTTCAGGCTCATGCCAGCAGCCCTTGATTGTTTCTCCTGTTGTACATAGGGTCTCTATGAGTCAGACACTGACTCAATGGCACCTTACAACAACAATGAGATAAAATTCTGATGCATACAGTTCACATTTTTAGAGTGCACATTTCAATGGTTTTATCATGTTTACAGATGTTTGCAAGTCTCACCATAGTCAATTCTTTGTTGTTGCTGTTGGGTGGCATTGAGTCAGGTCTGACTCATAGTGACCCTACATACAAAAGTATGAAGCAGTTCCTGGTACTGTGCCACACCTGGCAATATGTCAGTGCTTCTCTGCTATTCATAGGGTATTTAATGGCTGATTATTTGGGATTGTTTGGGGAGTGGGCTGGCAGGTCTTTCTCCCATTTATGCAGTACAGGATATGGAACATAGGGCCTCAGAGAGCACAAAGCTTCTAGAACATTTTAATCACTTCAGAAAGAAGTTCTATATTCTTTAGTACCATCTCACATTTACATTTCTTGACCATTAAACCATTAATTTACTTTTTGTGTCTATATGGATGCCTTTTATAAATGGCCTCATGTAATATGTGTTTGTTATGTATGGTATCCTTTATTTAGCATAGAGTTTTCAAAGTTCACTCATGTAGTGTGTATGAGTTCTTCATTCCTTTACATTGTTACTGTTATTGTTAGGAGCCATTGACTCGTGTATGAGTTGGCAACACTCATAGGGTTTTCAATGGCTGATTGCTTTGGGATTGTTTAGGAGTGGATTGCCATGTCTTTCTCTCATTTTTCCAGTCCTGGGGATCCAATCCAGGTCTTTAGAGAGTGCACAACACCATTACCAAATGACCTAAACCCTAGCAAAATATTATTCCAATGTATGCCTAGTCAACATTTTATTTATCCACTTGTAAGTTGATGGGTATTTTCATTGCTCCTACATTTTGGTAATTATGAATAATGGTACTACAAACATTTATGTTAAAATTTTTGTGTGGATATATGTTTTCATATCTCTTGTATATGTATTTTTTGTTGTTGCTGTTGTTAGGTGCCATCAAGTTGGGTCTGATAGTAATACTATGTGTGACTGAATGAAACACACCCAGATACTGGGCCATGACTGGCACATTGTTAGTGCTTATCTGCTATTCATAGGGTTTACAAGGCTGATTGTTTCAGGGTTGTTTTTGGGAGTGGGCTGCCAGGTCCTTATCCCATTTTGCATTGCTGGGGATCAAACCCAGGGCCTCAAAGTGGACAGAGCAACACTCTACCAACTGATCTAAACCTCAGCCTGTGTGTGTATCTAGGAATGGAATTTGTGGAACATAGTGTAACTCTTTTTAATATTTGAGAACTACAAGACTATTTTCCACAATGATTGTACTATTTTATGTTGCCTTTAAGTATGTAAAAGGATTTTAATTTCTTCTTATCCTCATAAGCACTTTTTATTATATTTTTCTTTGACTTTAGCTAACCAAGTGGATGAAAATTACTATCTCTTTGAGCTTTTATTTGCATTTCACAGATTGCTCCCACGATACTTTTAAAGATATTATATTGGTTTGGATTGAAAGGGGTAGGGGTGGGGTAAAGTGAAAAGAAGTCTTTGGGCTCTCTACCTACAATGATTAGGAAATAGGGCAAGAAAACTGCTTAACTGTAATACAGGCTATTGTTCTGGAAAAGAAAGACTAATTCAGAAGATGGAAGTGAAAGTTCTAAGGCAAAGCCAAGAGACACAGCAGCACATGAACACAGAGTGGGACTGAGCCCTAATCAATAAAGTGTCAACTTGTGTCTAGTTCGATTTAGGAATTTCTGTGGACCGTTGAGAGCTTTGTAACTCCTGTATTCTCCCTTTATGAATGAGAGTGTTGATAGCAGCTTTCCTATCTCTTTGTCAATAGCATCTGTCAGGTATGTAGGGTGCAGAGGACTTGCCTGTTTAGTTCTGATATCTTCAGATCAAAAGTAACTGTACCAAGGAGCTGTGCTTAAGGAACATTGTCATGCTTGAACTTGATTTAGATCTCATAGTGATGGATTTACTCTTCCTGATGTTGATGGGGTGATATTTTGGTTGAGAGCTCAAGTCAAACTGCAAATCCAATCTGCATGGGGTTCTAATCTGCACCTGGTTTTGTAGTCCTCTAAAACTGTTAAGGGGGGGCGTTAGGTTTGAGAATTTAGTTCAGAGCAGACATCCTAACAGTCAATCTGAACTGAATGTTAGATTTAATTTTACAGGTTGAGTATATTTAGACAGGTAGTTTAAACTAAACATCAGCTCGACAATACGATAATGAAAACACTTAGCTCACCTAATCATTGTGAGGATTAAATAAGATAGTATGTGAAAAGCATTAAAACTGCTTGGCAGAATGAGCTTTGAATGGAAATCAGTTGGTACTATCAGTGGTCAACCTCTTGGTTGAGAGAGCATCAGGAGGATGAGGGAAGATGTTCTAAAATTAGAGTTAGGCAGAGAAAATTTGAGTCTTGGGTTGAAGGTCATTGTTTCTACTACTATCCACCACACCAGAGAAGCTACTAACCAGTAGTCGCCCGTGTGAGGTGTGTATTATGACAACATATCTTATCTGGAAGTCATCCAAACCTCTTTTTACTCAAAATTCTCTACCTATGTAAGAGTAAAAGTATTTATTTTATGCCTCTGGCTATAAAATTGTGTGTATGTCTTAAATCATTGTTATTTAAAATTCAATTTTACATGTCATTCCTCCCCATAATCTTCAAGGTAGCTAATGCAGTATCTTATATCAATCTCTACAAAATGCTTATAAAATGAACAGAGGTTGAAGGAAAGAAGCTAACGTGATCCATTTTATTTTGTGGTTTAGTATCGTTTAACTTGTAATATTAAAGCAAATTTACAACAATATTTATTTATATTACCCTCTACTCCCAATAATTATCAAATGAAAAGTATACCAATTCATACATAAAAA
>VMDO01021383.1:0-35484 GCA_007922755.1 Pedetes capensis
GCTAGAAATGAGTATGAGGTGACAAACCCAGTGTATGGTCTGTAAGAGCTTTTCAATTCAGTCAGGAAGGAAGAGTGGACATTTCAGGGCCTTCCTCCTGTCCATCTTTTCCACATTTCACTGGCTGCACGGCTCTTCTAGTACATTCCCACGCCACCTCAATGGTTCCATTCCACCCCCTGGAGCCTTCACAATCTCAAAGACTCCAGCATGTACGCTGGCGTCTGTCCCTCTGACCTCCCAGTCACGATCTGTCTAAGCTAAATGATGGGACCAATGTCACACCCCGCTCTTAACACAGAGCTTCGCAATGTACAGATGGCTTTTGCCTATGCCTCCAATCCAGAGTGAACACTGCAGCAAAACATTTCTTCCTGTTTTCCACCATGCTGCACGGAACAAGCCGTGGCCCTCACTGACTGCTCAGAATAGCCCTGTGACCAAAAAAACAAAAACAAAAACAAAACAAAACAAAAAATCAAAACATGCTGTAGTTGTGTGTTTGCCCATTTTGGTCAAGAATTCTAAGACCTCGAATCCTTGGCCCACTAGCTACATGGGCACCGAGGAGACTGTCTGGCTCGCTCTTCTCAGCAAACTTCTGAACGTTACAGCGAGGGGAGGTCAGGATCAGCCCCCTCCTCACACCAGGCTGCAGTGTCTACTGGTTGAGACAGGGGTGCGGTGGACGTGGGTTCTCCGTGACTTCTCACAGAACTACTGAGATTCTGCACACCACGCAGCCTCCTGGGCTACCTTCATCTCTGCCTGCTGTCTGGGGTCTCTGAGCCGATTTCCCCAGCATTTTCTGGCACTCTGGGGAGACCTCCTCTAGCTTCCTGTTGCAAAGGCCCCAGGAAACCTGGCCCCACCCTTCTGCCCCTGTGCTCCACTGCCCTCCACCCCTCCGGTGGTACCTCCTGCAGACCTGCTGCGATTCAGGTCCTGATTTTATCAGTGTCCTTGACTGAAAAAAGGGAATTTAAAGACCTGCTGATAGGATTGTGATGAGAACAGCCTTGGACAATGGCATCAGGTGCCTCCCGAGGCACCTGTTCTCCCTCACCTGTGCCATCACGGTTTGTACCTCGGTGTTTAATTCTAAAGACTGGATGGAACCTACATGCCCTGGACTTGATTTCAGAAGCCTGGACTCTACCTGTTTGCTGCTTCCTACCAGGCATTTTGGAGGAAGGGGCTGAGGGTGGCGGGCTTCCCCCATTGCACAGGTCATCCTGCAACATGCTGGAAGAAATAAACTTTCCTTTGCCCACCGGCGCAGCTGCAGAAGAGACAAAAGGGATGTTGAGGAACTTTGCAAATGGCACAGACCTTGGTAGAGTCAAGGAGTTGCTGATTTCCGGCCCCTCTTGATGGCACAGATGAGGGACCCAAGGCTCAGAGGGGCTGAGAGCCTCCCAGGGTCACGGCTCTGTGGACCAGCAAGACCAGGACCTGACTCAACTCCATATAGTGCCTACGCCCAAGATAAATCGCACCCCTCAGGCCTCCTTGGCTCCAGCTGTCTGTGGCTCGAAGCCACACTGGAGGGTCCCTATCATGCCGCCCGGTCCACCCACCACTCCAGGGAAGCCACCTGGGCAAGTGAAGTCGGCAAACTTTAAATGTTCCTTGATTGTTCACCTCACTGGGGACTTAGTCTGGAGGTGCCTCTGCCTGCCAGAGAACATCTGGCAACATCTGGAGATGCTTTTGCTCGTTACACTCCAGAGACGCTGCCAGTTTCTAGGGAGAAGAGACCAAGGGTCCTGATAATCACCCCGCAATTTGCGGGACACCCCCAGAGCCAAGGATTGATGACAACAGCTGTCAAATGCCAGCAGTGGCGAGGTTGAGAAGCCCTAGATTAAAGGAACACAGTCTTAAGCCCTCGGGTCACACACGGATGATGGCTCTCGTTGGTTTGGACAGCATTGCTAAGCGTTCCAAGTGCAATGTTAGATTTTAAGGTGTAGGATTTTCAAGGGTTCCAAGAGCAGCTTTACTGTGATTTTCAATCTGGTTTTGTTTCCTTAAGAGAGGATGAGGGTAGAAAATTCGTCTGGAGAAAGAAGCTCCTTTTTTCTCTCAGGCTCTCTTTTTCTTTTCTTTTTTCTTTTTCTTTTTCTTTTTTTAATTTTTTTTGCGGTACTGGGGGTTGAACCCAGGGCCTCACGCCTGCATGCTCAGCAAGTGCTGGACCACTGAGCTGCACCCACAGCCCATTTTTTTGCTTTTTGAGACAGGGTCACACTAAGTTACGCAGGCTGCCCCTGGTCTTGAATTTGCAATCCTCCTGCTTCTGCCTCCCCAGCCACTGGGATTACAGGTGTGCGCCACCACGCCTGGTGCCCTCGGGCTTCCTTAAACTATGTGAAATGCTATGGAAAAATCCTCTTGGAAACGTCACCCCTGCTCAGATCCTTTGCTAGCAGTGGGAGAATGCGCCACATGGCTGGGTTCTTCAACTAATGGAAGCTTGGCTGCCATGACCTTCAAAGCCCTTTCTGGTCCTTGAAGCAGACACTCCAGCAGGACAGGTGACCTTTTCCCAGCTGAGAGCATTAGCCAATAATAAGGTGCACTTCCAGAAAATAAGTGGGTGCTGATTTTTAATTTTGCTCTGTGTGTAGACACTGAGGTTGAGAGAGGTTAGCACCAGGCATTTCCCCACGTCCCCACAGAAGGTCGTGCGTGTCTGCACTCCAGCACACCCTGAGGCATTCGATCCTTGTCCCCGCTGGTGGGCCGTTGGCTTCCTGAGGACATGGGTCCTTCTAGCCTCAATTCTGTGCTCCCAGGATGACGTCTTATCTGACACGTGATGGAACGCAAACCTCCTATGCGTGCTGGTGTGGTCCCCTTGGCCCTCACTCCCAGCTTCATCATGGGATATGTATAGGGAGAAATTGGGAGGAAATTGGCAGAAACCCCAAAACGGGGGAAACGGTTAAATCTAGGGAAAATGAAGGTCACTTGATTGGACATTAGTACAAAACCCTTCACAAATCCCCTGAACCTGATTGGACAATTGGACTCAAAGCTGATTGGCTCAGGCCATTCAGGGGTGAGCTATAAAAGGAGCTGCACTGAGGCAGCTCGATCCCTTCTCTCGCCTGGACCATCACCAAGGAAAGACCCCTTTTTTACCCAGATCTTTGACTACCAACAAGGAAAGACCCCATTTTCGTCCAGACCCCCAATGAGGAAAGAGTTTTCCTGCTCTCTTGCCCAGACCTTTGGTGAGGAAAGAATGCTCTCCCCACCTCGACCATGAACAAGGAAAGAACTTGCTCTCCGTCTGATCACCGACAAAGCAAGAACTTTCTCCTCATGACCACCAAGACCACCAACACGGGTGTTTGCCCCTGGAAGGCAAAAGCGCCCGAGGCTTTTCCTTTCTCCCATCTCCGCCGGTGTCCCAAGGGCCGCAGGAGTCTGAGCCCCTCACCTGAGGGTCCTGAGTGAATTGTGTTTAGTATCTGTGTGCATGGTGGCATCGCCCATCTGAACATCCAGGCCGGACTGGGAGCCGTGCACCCCACAGGAGATGCAAGGGCCTGGTCTCTGCCCAAGTGCTTCAGCCAACCAAGGAAGCAAGTGAGCCCCTGTGGTGAGAGGCAGCATGCCATGCAGCAGGCAGGGGCCCCGGAGCACCCCTCAGCCAGTGCGGCTGGAGTCACAGGCGAAGGCTCCAGGACACAGCGCCTTCGCCCCGGATACCTTTATACAGCAGGTGGGTAGGGGCACACCTGCTCTGACAGGTGACTTCCTGGCCTTCAGGGCTCCTGAGGGAGCAGACAGGCCAGCAGAGGGGCAGGGATGGAGGAACAGGAACCACAGTTCAGACCCCGTGGGACAGCTGCCCTCTGGCTACATCCTTTCACGCCTCACGCCTTGGCAAATGCTGTTCCCCCATCTGGAAAACGACTTCCGCTCTCTTCCTTCATTCTACCAACTCTCGCAGACAATGCCAGCCTTGCTTCCATTCACAGCCACAGTCTCAAAGGGGTCCTCAGCGCAGCTGAGCAATTCTATGACATTTGCCTAATCGAGTTACATTTCCACACAAGAGGGAGGACATCCTATGGGTTGGAGCTACAATGGAGTCAGGTTTCTGCTAAAAGCAGCCAGACGTGACCCCCAGATGACACAAGGAGGGGTGTCTCTTAAACATTTTCTCTTAAAACGAGACGATCTGGATTCTTAAGAATCCAAATTGTAGCCGGGCGCAGTGGCGCACGCCTGTAATCCCAGCAGCTCAGGAGGCAGAGGCAAGAGGATCGCAAGTTTGAGGCCAGAGGCAGTCTGCGTAACTTAGTGAGACCCTGTCTCAAAAGAAAAAAAAATGGGCTGAGGGCGCAGCTCAGTGGTCCAGCACTTGCAGAGCATGCAAGCAGGAGGTCCTGGGTTCAACCCCCAGTACCGCAAAAAAAAAAATAAATAAATAAAATAAAGAAAAATAAAGAATCCAAATTGCAGCATCTTCTGGCACACGATGGAACACGAAAGGCCACTGCTGTCTGCTTGGGTTCTGCTGGCTCCACCTTTCACAGGCTGCCCTGTGCCCACCCAGCAGTCTGAACAGAAGCCCCTGAGCCTGGGCTTCTCAGGCTTGGGCGGGGCCTCGTGCCTCGGAGCAGGCTGGCTTGCAGGGGAATTCCAATGCCCTGGCAGCCTGAGAGACAGAAAGGAGCTAGCCCTCCAATGGGTGAGGCCTGGGAGGTGCATCTGGGTTAACCTGGGCACCCCAGCCCCTGAGTGGTAGCTCCCCAGGGTAGATGACAGGCTGCTGTCTCCTCCCCTGCACCTCACTGGGAAGGGGCCTTATGCCACGCCTGTCCCCCATCTCCTGTCACTGTCCCTCTCCTTTCATGCTCTGGCACTTCAAGCCTCCTGCCCACCTGCAGGTCCCTCAGGGCCTTGGCTTTTCTCTGTGGATTGTCCCCATTCTTCCACCTCCAGCCTGTTCCCCTGGGTGTCACCACTGTGCTGGGCCGAGTCTGCGGTGAGATGCAGAGCCCAGGGCTGCCTCCCCAGGTCATGACGGCCCTTGCTGCTGCACTCTGCACACTGGTGACCATGGCAAATTCGTGAGGCTCAGCCTGGCCCGATCTGCACCTGTCTCTCCTGGAGCAGGGGTGTCTCTGAGTTTCTCCAGCAGCCCAAGCCTGGCTCAGGACAGATCCAATGGCGCTGACCCCACCCACATCCCTGTGCTGACAAATCAGCCACAGATATTTGAACCCCAAAGACTCCTATCAGCTGGGGCCAAACCTGAATCCACCGCTTCCTTTTCTGAGCAGTGCCAGGGAGACTCCGCCTCGTCCTTCTCCAGCCCAGGCTGCAGAGGCATCCATGCACCTCATGCCCTCACCCCAGGAAATAATAGCAGCATCTCACAGTGTCAACAGCCATGTTTAATTCTTAGAAATACGACATTGTAAGATGTGATTTTGCCTGCAGCTGTAGCCCTGTGGCATCTGATCCCGTCAGATCTTGGAAGCTAAGCAGGGTCGGGTCTGGTTAGTACTTGGATGGGAGACCGCCTGGGAACACTAGGTGCTGCAGGCTTGGGAGACGGACCTGGCAACCCACTCCCAAAAATCAATCCACCATTGAAAACCCTATGAACAGCAGAGAAGCACTGACAATAGTGTTTCCCCTGTTGTACAGAGGGTCGCTATGAGTCAGATACAGACGCTATGGCACCTAACAACAACAACAACAAGATGTGATTTGCACTATGTTAACCTGTTGCTGGGCTGGGATTTAGCTCAGTTGGTAGAGTGCTGCTCTGCAGTCTCTGAGGTCCCACCACCACAAAAATGAGAGATGGATGTGGCAATCCACTCCCAAGGCAATCCTGAAGCAATCAGCCATTGAAAACCCTATGAGGGTCGCTATGAGTCAGATATGACTCGACAGCACCTAACAACACAAGCTGTTGCTATCGAGGAGGAGGCTCAGCAGGTTCAGGACCTGGTCTCCGGGCCTCTCGCAGGGCAGGCTGAGGCCCAGCCTCAGGCAGCTCCCCATTGGCCCCTGCTCTTACTCCCGCAGAGCCTGCCTCTCTAGACCTAGATTAATCCCCATTTTCACAGAAGACCCCAAGTCAGAGGGACGGAGTCTATGCCCTGCTCCGGCCACATGGCAGAGGTGGATTACAATCTGGCTTCATCTCCTTCCAAGTCCAGGAGCTTGGTTCCCTCCAGGGCCTAGTGTCTCACTCCCTCTGCACCCTCCCCTCCAGCCCCAGGGTGGCCATCACCTGGGGTCTGGACCACGCTCCTCTGGGGAGCCTTGGTCCCATGGGATGGGCTCTGCCCAGGGATGGCCACGCTTCTCCCAGGGCGCCCTGGCTGTGTGAGGGGGCCGTGCCAGGGGTGAGCGAGGACTTACTTCTCTCTGTTGAATATGATGAACTCCTTCCGCACCGCCTCCAGACACTGCTGCAGGTGTCCATTCTGCCAAAGAGCACAGAGAGGGCACATGTGACCGTGCGCTGGGCAGGGGCACGGGGCAGAGGCGCAGAGAGGGCGGCTGATAGATCTGAGTGGGAACTGTGGTTACTCTGGACTGGGGGACAAGCTCAGTGGCTGGAGCGAGCGGCTGGGTCACAGGGTGGCCCCTGGCCCCTGGTTCCGGCCTTGCTTTCTTCCTGGCACACAAATGTATTTCTCGGCTGTGAGCTGCTAAATCCAACATAAAACTCATGCTAGGGTAGAGGGGGCCCTGAGAGGCCCGAGCTTGGTCTCCTGCACATTTGGGGGTTCATCAGGCCTGCTTCAGAGGCTGCGGGGGACAAGAAATTCAAGACAGCCACACACAGGGCCCTGCTCCCAGGAATAGGTGTGGGGACTGCCAGGTGCACAGGTGGTCTGACATGCCACCCTGAGACCCCCTCCCCGGGCCGCTTCTCCATAGCACGGAGGCACGTGGCTCTCTGTGCACCTGGCAAGCACACGGGCTGGGCTCTCCAGCCTGGCTCCTGCACTGGGCACACCTGGCTCAGGGCCTTTTAGGGGCTAAGAAGATGGCCTAACTTCTTTGAAAATAGGAATAAAACAAACTTTTAGCATCCAAGGTTGTAGGCATACCAATGCAGCTGTAAATTAAAAACATTTCATTTGCTATGGATTGAATTGTGTCCCACCCAGTATGTTCAGATCCTAAGCCCTGATGTCCGTGAATGTGACCCTATCTGAAAGAAGGTCTGCAGGGATAGTTAAGATAGGGTGAGGTCCTCGTGGATTAGGGTGGGCCCTAAAGCCAACAACTGGTGTCCTTGCATGAAGGGTACCTGAAAACACAGACACACAACGGGAGAAGCCACCTGACGGAGGGAGAGGTGGGGGCAGTGCAGCTTCAAACAAGGAACACGAAGGTTTCCTCTAGAAGTCAGAAGAGCCAAGGCAGGCCTGCTCCCTACCGCCTTCAGAGACAGCATGGCTCTGCTGATACCTTGATTTTGGGCCTCTGACCTCCAGAATTGCGAGAGGATAAATTCCAGTTGTTTTAAGCCACCCAATCTGTAGCACTTTGCTATTTGTCTGGGACAGGGTAGCAGTTTAAACATGAAATGTCCCCCTAGGCTCATGTTTGAGCTCTGGGACCCCAGCTGGTGGCATTGTTTTGGAAGGCCGTGGGACATTTGGGAATGACTTCCCCTTGGGGGCGGGCCTTTGCAGGTGATCCAGGCCCTTGGTTCGGGCCTTGCTCTCTTCCCGATCTGCTGTGATGTGAACAGCTCCCCTCGGCCACACCCACCCACTGCTGTGATGTTCTGCTCGAGCACAAGGGGCCAAGCAAATATGGACATGAGCCACCGTTAACGTTGCCTTCCATAGCGTGCTTCTGTCAGGTGTTTTGATCAGAGACGTAAAAATAACCAATACAGGCACAAATACAGAAGTCTATGAAGGCAAACGTGCCTGAGTGCCATGGAAGACACAGGGCAGCCATGACACCTCTGCAGCCTAAAGCTTTCCTAAGCAGGGGGCCGAGGTAGCTGCTACTGTGCTGACATTGCTCAGCACTGCTCCTCTACTGTAGCCTACAGCCATCCCACTGTGCATCCGATCACGTCAGATCTAGAAAGCTAATCAGGGTTGGCCAGGTTAGTACTTGGATGGGAGACCGCCTGGGACACCAGGTGCTGTAGACTTGGGAGACAGACCTGGAAACCCACTCCCCCAAAAACAGTCAGCCATTGAAAACCCTATGAATAGCAGAGAAGCACTGACAATAGTGTTTCGCCTGTTGTACACAGGGTACAACTATCGCTGTTGTTGTTAGGTGCCATCGAGTCAGTATCCGACTCAGCGACCCTCATAGGGTTTTCAATGGCTGGCTGTTTCGGGATTGCCTTGGGAGTGGATTGCCAGGGCTTCTCCCATTTTTGCAGTGCTGGGAATTGAACTCAGGACCTCAGAGACTGCAGTGCAGCACTTTACCAACTGAGCTAAATCCCAGCCCCCAAAATGAGGTAGGTTGGTTGGTTGGTTGGTAGGTGCCGTTGAGTCGGTATCTGACTCATAGTGACCCTCATAGGGTTTTCAATGGCTGACTGTTTCAGGATTTCCTTGGGAGTGGATTGCCAGGCCCTTCTCCCATTTTTGCGGTGCTGGGAATTGAACTCAGGACCTCAGAGACTACAGCGTAGCCCTCTACCAACTGAGCTAAATCCCAGCTATCAGTCGCTATCAGTTGGACACTGACTCGATGGCACCTAACAACAACAACAACAACATAATTCTGGGGTACCAGCACTGATGGAGTATGAATGCCTCCCTCAATGGTCATAGTGCATAGGTTTGTGCTGGGAAAGAGCACATGCACGATGGTGGCATTTCTTTTATTGTAAAAGGTGGTACTACAAGGTATCTCTTTGTATCTGTGGGTTCTGCATCCACAGGTTCAACCAACTGTGGATCTAAAATATTCAGAAAAAATTCTAGAAGGTTCCATAAAGCAAAAGTTGGATTTGCCACACACCAAGCAAAACACTGAATCTGTGCAAATGAAGTGACACGTGGGCACACTCTGCTGCAGTCTCCCCCATTTCCCAGCATTCCCTTGAGGGGCTTGCCTCGCATTCTGTTTGTATACTTTGTGGTTAGGCAAAGGGTGGTTGTTATGACCCTATTGAACCTGCACAGACCTTTTTCTTATCATCATTCCCTAATCAATACAATATAACAACTATGCACATAGAATTTGTTGTTGTTGGGTGAGGTCGAGTCACTGTCTGACTCATAGCGACCCTACGTATCATAGCGACCCTACGTACAACAGGGGAAACACTATTGTCAGTGCTTCTCTGCTATTCATAGGGATTTCAATGGCAGATTGATTTTTGGGGGTGGGTTGCCGAGTCCTTGTCCCAAGCCTACAGCACCTGGTGTTCCCAGGAGGTCTCCCATCCAAGTACTAACCAGGCTCAACCCTGCTTAGCTTCTGAGATCTGATGGGATTGGACGCCACAGGGCTATGGCTACAGGCCACATAGCATTTACATTGTATTATTATAAGTAATCTTAAAATGACTGGAGGTACAGTGGTACCTTAGCACTCAGTCATAATCTGTCCTGGAAGCCTGGTTGAGTGCCCAGCAGCTTGAGTGCCAAACACGTTTTTCTCACAAGCTATAACGTGAGTGTATTTGTTGGTTCTGGCACCATACTGAATGGGTAATTCAGATATAGGTGAACCCTGGGGGAGTTCTTCTTCATTTCAAATGGTCTTTACTTTTAGCGCTAGTTTCTTGGATGCCATGATGACCATATGGTGTGTATGTGAGAGTGTGTGTGTGTGTGTGTGTGTGTGTGTAATGTAAAAAGTAACTACAACATTGTGAACACAGTGCTAGGACAGATCTTTACTGCTTGAAATGATGTGCAAAGTGACACTTCCCTTTGTCTCACCTGGAACTGTCATGGATAAGTGTGGCGTCTCATACATGTTTTGGCATGGTGGTCAAGCACCGAGCAAGTGGCTGGGCACCGAACCAGAATTCTCTTGAAAATATTGGTCAAGGACCAACCTGTGCAAGCAGAGACCAGCTTGAGTGCTGAGGTGCCCTGTACACGGGAGGATGCAGAGGTTCTACCTAAATACTGCACTTTCTGTAGGGGACTTTGTAGGGAGAAATTGGGAGGAAATTGGCAAAAACCCCAAAACTGGAAAAACAGCTTTTGAAGATCTGGTTTGTAAATTAGAAATCTAGGAAAAGTGAAAGTAACTTGATTGGACATTTGTACAAAACCCTTCATAAATTCCCTGAACATGATAGGACAATTACAAAACAAAGACTCAAAGCTGATTGGCTCAGGCCATTCAGGGCAAGCTATATAAGAAGCTGCACTGCAGCAGCTCCATCTCTCTGCTGCGGACCATCGGCAAGGAAAGGACTCTCTCTGGATTAGACCAGTCACAAGGAAGCCTCTCTCCTCATGACCACTAAGACCAGGACAACTAGACAGTGCTCTCAAGGAAAGACGACTACAAGCAAGCTAAAGAACGCCTCTTGGACCCAGTGCCAAGAGGCCAAAGTTGAGGACAGTCTTTGGTCCCAGCGCCAGAGGCAGAAGAGCAGCTGCTGCCCCTGAGGCAGCATAGAGCTGCAGCACTTAGGCTGCTAACACTGGTAAGTGGTGCACTTGTTTGGGTTCCTCACTGCTCTTCTAAGGGCTAAGAGGCAATAAAGAGTTGTGTTTGTCCCTGCAAGGCAAAAGCATCCAAAGCTTTTCCTTTCTCCCCTCCTGTAGCATTCCCGAGGGCCACCGGAGTCCTCGCCCCTCACCCAAGGGTCCTGAGTGACTTGTGTTTAGTTATCTGTGTGCATGGCAAACATCTGGGCCAGACCGGGAGGTGCACACCCCACAGGACTTGAGGATCTATGGAGGTTGGCACCCAAGGGGTCTTGGAACCAATCCCTGAAGGATGCCGAGGGACAAGTGTAATTGCAAGGGTGCAGTGAAACGCCCCCTTTGCCTAAACAGGAGCCTCCCTCAATACTGTCACTTCTCTGCTACCCGAGGCTGCTCTGGAGTGCTCACCAGGGGACAGCTGTCCTTCGGGCCATCTTTGGACCTGTGCTTCGCCAACCTCTTCTTCTTTTTGTGAAGCGGCTTGGATTCTAGAATCATTTCTTCAAGTTCAAACGTGGGGTCACAGTTCAATCTCCCTTTCTGAGGGGGAGTGGAAAGGAAAACATGGTTGGCCAATCTTCCACCTGTCACAGAATTTTCTCTTCATAAACTCAATGTCATTCTTTAATTCGACACATAATGGTTAAACCACCTCTGTGGGATTCATCAGTTATAGTTTTTTCTCTGATGATGAAAAGCCCACATTCTCAATACAGACACCATTTATTTGTAGTCGTAACCCTGTCTTCAGGGCCAGCCCACCCTGCCAATAGCCCTTAGCCTCACCCCTCTGTGTATTTGGTACACGTTCTGATTATTTTCACTAATTACTTTCTCATATACATATTCGTGTGTCATCAATTTTTCTACAAATATCATTTTCTAATAATTTAATTTTAGAATATCATTTATGGCCAACATTTGCCAAGGTCTTCCTCTCATTGCCCCATAGCTGGAATCAGGGACCCCTCAGGCCCCGCCTCCTGCAGGCCAGGGGTTCCATCCACCCTGACCTCTGGGCCCTGGAAGGCGGGCTCAGTTCTGAGACCCACTGCTGATGGCAGGCGTCCTGTTTCCCCAGACAGCAACATGGCAGCCTCATGGCTGGACATCAGCAACTCTAGAGTCCCAAGGGAGATCGCAGTGCTGCTGCTCTCTGACCCCCACTAACAGGATCCACTTCTTGGGACTGTGGGAAGTTTCCAGATTTCACGCCTTCCAGGGACTCAGTGTGTCACCTGCAGTTTGAGAGCAAAGCCAGCTGCCCAGGGACTGATCACACAATCTCTCCTCGGACAGGAGGCTCAGCTCCCCAGGGACCCATTGTAAGAAGTGGACCTTGGAAATCAAGTCGAAGCCCACCCTGAATCTCAGCAAAATGTGAACCCCATGGTGCTCCAGTGGCCGTGGCCTGTGGAGGGCTCAGTGGCCGGCACAGGGGTCATGCTGAGCTCCACAGTGGGGACCTGCTGAAGGGTGGCATGACTCACATTGGGCACAAAGCCAGGCATCAGCGCCTTCTCCAATACCGCATCCCAGTTCATGTCGGCCAAGTAGGGCGAGCTCTGAATGTCGCTGAGGCTGGACAGGCGGCCCTCGGGGTCCTTGGTCAGGAGCTGCGGTCAGAGGGCAAAGGTGCTTCTTTGAACTACACATCCCATCGAAGCGATGGAAGACTTGGAAGGTGGGAGTCTGCCTCGGGACCATGAAGGTGTTTGTCTGAGTGGTCATCTGTGGCCTGCCCTGTCTGGGTTGCCATTGGCAGCACCACCTCACTCATTCAATTCTACAGCTGGGGAGGGTCAGGAGGTCAGGCTGCAAGGCCATCTGGCAAGGGACTGGTGGGCAGGGTCTAGAGCTGCAGCCTCCATGTGGAGGGCTAAGCCCTGGAACAGACTGCCTCTCCCTGAGGGCTGCAGAGATTTCCAAAGAGGAAGAGACAGAACTGGCTGCCTTGGCTTAGGACTTCCAACCTGGTCACAGGAGGTACAAAAGGGTAATGGAAAGCTGGGCGTAGTGGCGCACACCTGTAATCCCAGTAGCTCAGGAGGCAGAGGCAGGAGGATCGCAAGTTTGAGACCAGGGGCAGTCTGCGTAACTTAGTGAGACCCTGTCTCAAAAAGTACAAAAATGGGCTGGGCATGCAGCTCAGTGGTCCAGCACTTGCAGAGCATGCAAGTGTGAGGCCCTGGGTTCAACCCCCAGTACCGCAAAAAGAAAAAAAAAAAAAAGGGTAATGGAATCTTCCCCCTACGCCCACCAACAGCTATGAAGTGGCTGCTGTGGCCTCATGGAGTTGCCTCATTTGTAGCCATGGGGACCATTTTTGGCTTCTCTTCACAGAGAGCTGCTGCTAAGGAGGATGCAGCATAAAAATAGCCATGGAGCGTGCCTTTCAAGCCACTCTAGCTTATCAGGCATGAAGAGCCCTGGGGCCCTGTCCCCTGGGTCTGCCACCAAGGCCAGTGATGTCTGCTGAATGTTCTGCCCTTGTGCCCTTATCTGCAAAGCAGTAAAGCAATAGCAACTCTCCCACTTCCAGCTCATGGTCACAGTGAGGCTCAACGGGATTGGTTAAGGGCCTGGCACGTGCTAGGCAGGGGTGTGTCACTAGGCCGCCAACAGGTGGGAGCTGGAAGCTGGAGTCCCTCCCCTACACCAGTTCATTCCCAGCTGCCACCTGTCATTGCAGAAACGTTCCAGCTCTGTCCACTGAGGGAGCTGGGGGGCGGGGGGTCATACCACACAAGGGACACCTGACAGGGATTGTGTCTGTGGATCACGGTCGCTGTTTAGAGGCTGCCCCACAGCGATGGGTGCAGAGTTAAATCAGCTCCCCTTCAGCACCGCGTGGAGCACACCTTCCAGGACAGCTGTCCCAAAAGCTTGCTGTGCCCTCGCCCCATGGCTGGAGACTCTGACTCATTGGGCTCTCTGTGAGGGGCAGGTGTTGGCAGTACAAAAGGCTGCCAGATGCTTCTAGCCAGTCAGGATTAAGAACTATGGGTTTATTAGAAGCAAGGGGTGGATCTCCTTTAAAATAATTTGACTAATTAGCAATTTGCCAAGGTATTATAGCTGGGTTGGAACTGAATGCCGGCACCTGGAGTCAGGAGGGCTTGGATTCTAATCCTGCCCCTGCCCTTTCGCAGCCCTGGGGGACTATTGACATGATTTCGCCTTCTCCTCTCTCTGTGGGATGATGGCACGACCCTGCTCTCAGGGCTTGTGGTGATGGAGGGGAACAGCCACCTTGGGGTCCAGAGCACAGAGCCCTCAACCCACGCTGCCATCATTATTGTTGTTAGCTGCCGTTGAGTCGGTATCCAACTCATAGCGACACTGCGTACAACAGGCGAAACACTACTGTCAGTGCTTCTCTGCTGTTAATAAGGTTTTCAATGGCGGATTGACTTTTGGGAGTGGGCTGCCAGGTCTTTCTCCTAAGCCTACAGCACCTGGTGTTCCCAGGTGGTCTCCCATCCAAGTACTAACCAGGCCTGACCCTGCTTAGCTTCCGAGATCTAATGGGATTGGACACCACAGTGCTATGGCTGCAGGCCTGCTATCATTAACCTTCTTGTAAAGACGACTCTGCCAGCCACACATAAGACTCAACTCTGTGCTGCTTGGGGACTCCAAGGGACTCTGGGGGGGGATATCCAGATGTCCTTCCTGTGCCAAACCTGAGTCAGCCTCAGCACCACAGAGAGCCGTGGAGACAGCTGGGCCCGGCCCCGGCCCCTCAGCCGGTGTCTGACTCAGGGAGGCCGGGGTTGAGCTGGAAAATGGGGATTTCTAACAGGCCCCACATGACACGTCCTGTCGAGGCCACTGGCCCAGGGACACACTTGGGAACCAGCATTCATTCTACCAGCGGACAGCTCCTGCCAAAAGTCCATTTCCTAATGCCCAGCGGGTTAGGGGCCATGCGCACTAGTTTTGTCTCCTCCGCAGGAACTCGCAGTGGAGTGAAAGGAACCTGAGGTTGGGTCCTGGACTCCCGCGTGCTACAGCTGTGCGGGGCCCCGAGGTAACGCCTGTTGCTCAGCGTTGGAGCCTCGCCGACTACGTGATCCCTATGGTGTCAGGCTGGTCACCCACTCGCCTTCCCACCCCTGCACTGGCCGAGCTGGCCCACGGCGGCTGCCCCCTTACCTTCTTCAGCAGGGCCACCATCCCCTTGCTCCACGTGGAGGAGTAGTGGACCCGCTCCACCTTGAACATGCTGAGGATCTCGTCGATGGGCGTGGCTGAGTGGATCTCGTAGGGCCTCTGCAACAGAGCACCGCGGCCCGAGTCAGAGCGAGCGCCCCCTGGCGGCGGCCCCCTCGGGAACTAGGATTGTGTCACGCAGGTGTGGCTGACTATGGTGGGCGGTCCTCCCCCACGGAGGGGCACGTGGTCTAGGCCCACGTCTAGGGAAAGCATGGGGCAGTGCAGGAACCCAGCAGGGGCTGGTGCGGCCCTGGCCACAGGCTGGCTGGCGTTCTGAGGTCCCCTGGCCTGCGAGTGGCAGAGGCAGGATTCATGCCCAGCAGCCCAACCTGAGTGCCCACAATGGTCACCGGGTGGGGTGTTGATTCACACGGCCCACCTGGCACCCAGGGACACCTCTGGTCACAGACCCCACCTGCTGGTGGGCCTTGGCCGCCACCTGTCCCTGCCCTGGCTGAGCCGCTGTGAATGGGCAGAGCTGAAATGGTCAGCGTCTGGGTGTGTTTGTGCCGAGGAGTGGGAGGAGGCGGGGCTCCTTCCACCTGCCACTGTCATTCACGATCTCCATCCCACAGAGAGGCTGCGCGAGCCCTGTTCTCCCTGGTTTCCGTGCACAGCGCGCAGGAAGCCTCCTGTTTTCTTGGCACGGCCACCAGCAGCTTTTCACTCCCAAGCCACTTCCCAGGCTCGGGATGCCTTTCCTGAGCACTGCTGTGGGGCCTCTGCTCAGAGAGAACCGAGGGTCAGCTCCCTTGCCACCCACCCCCCAGAAAGAACCGCTCTCTTGAAGCCTCTGCGCTCTCCACCTGGCTCTGGGGTCCAAGAATTCTCAGGGCTCCTAGTGGCCAAATGATTCTGGGTGGAGGAGTGACGTCTCCCCCACACAGGTGGTATAGCAAAGCTGTCTGGGAAATATCTGAGGAGTGTATATGTACGTATATTAGGTGCTGTTGGGTCGTGTCCTACTCATAGAGACCCCCATAGGGTTTTCAATGGCAGATTGTTTCGGGATTGCCTTGGAAGTGGGTTGCCACGTCCTTCTCCCATTTTTGCGGTGCTGGGAATCGAACTCGGGACCTCAGAGATTGCAGAGCGGTGCTCTATCAACTGTGCTCATCCTTAATCTCTGTGGCCTGGACTGTCAGTGTGCAGCTGTGCATCAACACGGCTGTGAGAGTCTTGCCATCTGTCTCCCCCACAAAGCCAGGGCCTCTCAGAGGCAGATTACATCACACTCCTCTGTGTTTTGGGGCCCTAAGCAGTGGCTGCCACTGAGCAGCGTCCTGGGGCACCATGATGAGGATGACGACTTTGTCCATCCACACAAGTTGACGGAACACCGACCAGGAGCCAGATAACACTCTGGGATCCCAGGGCACATCGGGTGCCTTCTCCAGCCTTGCAGGACCTGAATTCCTGCAGGGCTGCTGCAGACAGTAGGGGCTGGTCTAAGGGGGCTGGGGTCCTGAGCCCTAGGTCACTGGAACAGAGAGGCGCCTCTGTCTTCATGAAAGCGGGTCCCCTGGAGAAGACCTCTGCTCACCGAGACACACCTGAGCACCTTCTGATGTGTCCACCCCGAGTGGGCCTCTGGCTGGGTGGCAGCCTCCTCCCTTACCTGCTAATTAAATGAGGAACTCTCCACTTTGCCCCATAAACACGGAACAATACCAAACCTGTGGGTCTCTAAGCAGGCTAATTCACCTGCCACACTAACATTCTTCCAATATCCCTGCAAGTATCTTTGTTCCTTTCGTGGGGTATCTTCCAGTAGTGGGCAGTTTAACCCTTCACTGGTATTCTGATCCTGGGGTGCTGTGGCATTTATCTAAGCATGGGCATGTGTGTTGGGGGTCCACATGTGTCCCCAGAAGCACGACATCGGCTAAGGGTTAGAGTCCCTACCTGAGGATGCTGCCTGCCATTGCATTTGAGGGACCCCCTGGCACCTGGCCAGTGATGATAACTACCACAAGCAGGAAGACTGAGAGCTAACTTCAGCTGAGAGCCTGGAGACACTCCATGAGTTGGCTGCCATTAACACGGCCACTTCACAGAACAGTAAACAGAGTCATCTCATCCCGCAGCTGGGCACTGAGGCTGAAGGCCAGGCAGCGTGACTCCTGGAGGCTTGGCTCTGGTCACCAATACCAGTTCTGCAGGCAGAGCTGTGTCCCTCGCCTCAAAATCCACGTGTTGGACTTTTCACCTCCAAGCCATTAGAGTTTGACCTTATTTGGAGAGCAAATTCACACGGACTTATGAGAGGAGCCCTAAGCCAACGTGATGGGTATAAACAAAGGGGAAGCCCTGTGAAAAGGGGGGAACTGGGGTGTAGAGAGGCGCACCTGCAGAAAGGCAATGTGAAGAGACGCAGGGTGAGGACAGCCATCCGCACGACAGAAGGGGCCAACCCCGCTGACCAGTGACCTTCAACTTCCAGCCTCCGGAGCTGTGCGATGCTCCCTGTCTGCCGTTTGAGCCTCAGGCTCTGGGACTTTGTTGTGGAGCCACAGTAAACAAACACAGCTGCCCCCACCAGCCATGTGGGAGCTCAGACCCCAGGCAGTGGGTTTCTGCCTGGTTCCTACAATATGCAGCTGTGCTGTGTAGATGGGCCCGAGGGAGCAGGGCAGACATGGTCCCCGCCCACTGGGCTTGCGCCTGGCGGGGGTGGAGTGCTGGGAGGTAACCTATGAGGCGCAGGCTCCTATGTGGCTGGGGAGGGTGCCATGGTCTCTATAGAGTGCAGGGCGACCTCACAACTTACAACCGCCACCTGAACATGGGTAGGGAACAGGTGCTGGTTTTTTGGGCTGCTCAGAATCACTTCTTTCCAACTTTCTCCTTTCAGTAACTCTCCCACCCAGCCTGGACCCCAGCTGGGGAAGGTGCAAGCGCGTTAGGGGATAATGCTGTCTCACGTCTCTCCTCATTTGAAAAGTCGGAATGAAGGCTCAGAGATGGAAGAGACTTTCCCAGGGTGCCACAGAGACCCCAATTCTCTTTCCCTGTTCTTTCTTCAGTGCCACCAGGGCTGAAAACCCAAGCACTTAGTTGCAGAACCAGCCAGGAAAAATAAATGTAAAGACTTTTGTTGTCCTTGACATTCCATTCTCTATTTCCCTCTTGGTCACTCAATTAATTCTCATTTATTCTCCTTCTTCAGACGTCCAAAGAAGCTGCTCTCTAATCTCCGTAATTCTCTCCACTTCTAGAGAAAACTACACCAGGCACAACAGTGATGGTCACGAGAACTATAACAAGCCAGCAGGACAGGGCAGTAAATGCATTCGGGACTAAGCGTAGAGAGCTATGATGAGGATAATCCTTGGCCTTGAGGCTCCAGGTTCAGCTCACTCTGTTTCAGGGGATGTGGAGACCCTGGTCCTGTCCAGAATGATGGCAACTATTAAGATCCATGGGGGCTGGGATTTAGCTCAGTTGGTAGAGCGCTGCACTGCAGTCTCTGAGGTCCCGAGTTCAATTCCCAGCAATGCAAAAATGGGAGAAGGACCCGACAACCCACTCCCAAGGCAATCCTGAAACAGTCAGCCATTGGAAACCCTATGAGGGTCGCTATGAGTCGGATATCGACTCGACGGCACCTAACGACAACAACATTAAGGTCCATATTCTATCTGCTGGTGGTGAAGAATTCTCCTGATGCTTAGCTCTCTTTCATTGGCCTTAGGACATGCCGACTCAGAAGCCAAGTGGTATTTATAAGGTAACGTGATTGCATGTACTCCTGGCAAGAACTGTTTTAGCAGTAGGACATTATATACGCTCATTGCAGAGTACAGGTGTCTTTATTCCAGGAAACTCAGTTTACAAAGAGTGCCAATTTGCCAAGAAATAGAAGGAACAAAGAACAAAAAATATTTTCTATAGACCTGTGATTTTTAACTGTAGAGATGAGCTGGGCGTTGGAGACCATCTAATCCACTGTTTCTCCCTCCAATGTCTTTATTTGAAATCTCAGTACAGGATAGATGAAAGCGAAGGGCCATTCCTCTGGCAATTTGAACCTTCAAAGCTGGAGAACATTTTCCCCTCTCTGGCACCTTCTAATCACCTCTGCACAGTGTCAGAGTCTGGGGGACAGTGGAACCTTCTGGAACAATTCAAGAAGGGCCTTCCCCCTCCCTTGAAAGGACAGAGTGATTACCTCCCAGGCTCCTGACTCCTGGCACCATGTTCTGCCTGCTTTACGAAGGGACAGGAAGTCTACACTCAAACCAAGGATCCCACCTTCCCTTTTTAGGGTTCAGCCCAACCACCAGGTGCACACCCAGTGATTCTCAGTTCTGCACTCCAGCCTCTAGGGGGAGCTCTAGGAGCCCTTTTGCTATTGGATGGTCTCTCTACACCTGCAAAGGCTGGGATTTAGCTCAGTTGGTAGAGCGCTGCTCTGTAGTCTCTGAGGCCCCAAGTTCGATTCCCAGCACCGCAAAATGGGAGAAGGACGTGGCAACCCACTCCCAAGGCAATCCCGAAACAGTCAGCCATTGAAAACCCTATGCGGGTCACTATGACTTGGACTCGACTCGACGGCACCTAACAACAACAACAACTACACCTGCAGTCTCCACCCAGCCAGCCCCAAGGAGCAGTGCTGGCTGGGCTCACAGGCTAGGGTAACACAGTGAGGGAGGTGTTTGGTAGGCAAGCCAGGAGGGTAAACGAGGTGCCATGGTGCTAGCTTTGCAGGCCCTGCCCTGCACCCCCATCGAGAGCACCCTCTGTGCCTCCTGATCACCATGGCAGTGGTTGTCAGCTGGGGACAATTTGCCCTCAGGAGACATTTGGCAAAGTCTGGAGACATTCTGGGTTGTCCTAAGCGGACAGGAGAGACTCTACTGGCATCTCATGGGTAGAGGCCAGGCATGGCACAGACTATCTTAGAGTGCACAGCACAGCCCCCGCTCCAAGGAATGACCTGGCCCCAAATGCCCCTAGTGCCGCAGTGGAAACCCTCACGATGTGGGCCTGCACTACTATTGCTGCCTTTGTAGACGAGAAACAGGCAAGCCTCAGATCATTCAGAGACTGCGGCCAAGTCGGGATTGGAACCCAGAGGTGTGTGATTCCAAAGCCCACACCCCTGCCTAACTACTGTGCTGTCATGTCTCTGCCTAAGTACCAAGGAGCGTGCTGAATGACCCACCGAGTAAAGCCCAATGTCTGACCTCAGGGTCTTTTATTCTTTGTTTTTGTTTTTGTTTTTTTTTTGCAGTCCTGGGGGTTGAACCCAGGGCCTTGTGCTTGCATGCTTTGCAAGTGCTGGACCACTGAGCTGCGCCCCCAGACCCCTTTTTTTTTTTTTTAGTTTTTGAGACAGGGTCTTGCTAAGTTACGCAGACTGCCTCTGGTCTTGAACTTGCGATCCTCCCGCCTCTGCCTCCCGAGCTGCTGGGATTACAGGCGTGCACCACCGCTCCCGGCCTCTCAGGGTCTTTAATAAACTGTCCCCTGTCCATCCTTATTTTAAGAGGCAGTTAGGCTAAAATGTCATGGAAGCAGGCTCAGCTTCCACTCGCACACCGTTGCCTCGGACATGTCATATAAGAGCCGGCGCAACATCTCCTCCCTCAGGAATTCTCTCCTGCTCCTCCCTACCTAGGGTATCAGTGCTGGGGTGGCATCCAACTGTCACATGGAGTCATCCTATGAGCGTGCTAACCTGGTAATTGGCCTGCTTCTGGGAGCCCTGCGTGGCCAAGGTTCCACCCACATTTTCTCACCTAATCCCACAGTGACCCAAGGATCCACTGTTATCCCCTCCTTTTTTTAGGAAGGACCAAAGCCTAGGCTTGGATGAGTTCAGTGGCCTTAGCCTGAGTCACAGCACCGAGGAGAATCTCTGCTCCCAAAGCCCATGGGCCTTACTTGCAACCAGGCGGGAGCCAGGCTCACCCTCAGGGGTGTCTAGCATGGGAAGGTGCTAAGTTGGAAAGGACACAGGCCTGCCAGCAGGTCCCTCCAGGGGGGCAGTGAGGGGAAGGGAGGGAAGCGGGCACTGCAGAGCGCTGACCACGCATCAGGTACAGGACAGAGAGAGGGACTGGAGCCACCAGGTCCTGTAACTCTCGGGGCAATCCTGCTGCATGGATGATGAGGAGGAGGAAGATGACAGTGACGATGATGTCAATAGAGAAGAAGTCAGAGCCCTCCACTGTGGTTCAAAGAGGAGGGAGTCTCCATCCTTGACGTCAAGGTGCATCTGTGTTTGACTCGGTGCCCACAGATGCTGGAGCACCCCAGGGTGAGCCCCCTCCCCTGGGTACCCCCTCTCCCCAGCAAGACAATAAGGGCCTGGACAGAGCCCGCTGGAGGCCCTTTGCTGCCGTACTCCACCGTAGGGATGAAACCCAGAACCCCCTCCAGGCACGACTGAGCCCCTCTCGGCTGCCCCCCTGGTCCCCGCAAGTCTTACCCAGCCCCGCAGCAGCTCGTAGGCCGTGACGCCCAGGGACCACCAGTCGACCGGGTAGGAGTAGCCAGGGCCGCCGTCCGCGTACACCTGGAAGACTTCGGGGGCTGCCAAGAGAAGACGGAGACCGTCACTGCCCAGCGGTGCCCCCGCAGTGCCCGCCTGCTCAGGAGGAGATGAGGGACGCGAACCATGGTGAGCCCGGCACTGTGCCACGCGGCTCCCTGCCTCGGGGACCCGCAACAGGCTGGGGAGCAAGAGGCCGTGTGACCTGTGGGCGGGACAAACTTGGGGTGCCGTCAGCGTGCGTGACAGGGCGTGCCGGGGAGGACGGCTGGAATCACGGTCAGTGCGGGAACCCGGTGGGGCCCAAACCTCCAGTGTTTAGAGGAAGAAACAGCCGGGGGGTTAAGAACCTGGAGAAGGGGCCGGTCTGCTTCCCCCGGCGCCAGCATGCTGAGTGCTTCGGGCGCCCCGCCCCTCTCAGGAACAATTCCGATTTAGGATTTAGCACCCGTGGGATCTGAATCACTAGAAACCGCGAGCAGGTTGCTGGCTGCACTTCTCAGAGGAGGAAACCAAGAGGTCTGCTGGCTTGGCAGTCAGCGTCCCCTGAGCACTCCCCATGCCACAGTGTGGGGACTTCATGACCAGCAGGGTCACCCACGATGGACAAGTTTCAGCTAAGCTTCCAGACTAAGAAAGATTAGGGAGAAGGATATAGCTAACCTACTCCCAAAACAATTAGCCATTGAAAACCTATGGATGGCAGAGAAACACTGCCAGATATAGTGCCAGAAAACAAACCCTCCGAGGTTAGAAAGCATTTGAAGGACAACTGAGGAAGAGTTGCCTCCTCAACATAGAGTCTACTTCAATGATGGGAATGGGGTAAAGCCCCAGGGATCTCCATTTGCTCATAAGGCACGACTCAAAATGAGAAAGAACAACTGTAAACATCCATTAATAATTGGAAGATGAAATACATGTAATGGGAATCTAGGAAAACTAGAAATTGTCAAAAGGGAAATGGAGCACATAAACATTGACATTCTAAGCATCAGTGAGGTAAAATGGACTGGTATGGGCAATTTTGAGTCAGATAATCATATGGTCTACTAGGCTGAGAATGACAAATTAAAGAGAAATGGGGTTGCAGTCACCATCAAGAAAAGACATCTCAAGATCTATCCTGAAGTACAATACTGTCAGTGATTGAATGATTTCCATATGCCTACAGGGAAGGCCAGTTAATGTGACTATTATTCAAATTTGTGTGCCCACCACCATGGCTACAAATGAAGATAGGGAAGGTTTTTACCAGCTCCTGCAATCCAAATAGATCAAACATTCAATCAGGATGTACTGATAACTACTGGTGACTGGATTGAAAAAGTTGGAAACAAAGAAGGCTCAGTAGTTGGTAAATATAGCTTTGGTGACAGAAAAGATACAGGAGATCACATGATAGAATTTTGTCAGACCAACAATCTTTTCATTGCAAATACATTTTTTCACCAACATAAACAGCAACTATACACATGGAGCCTGCAGCGGTAGCCCTGTGGCATCGGATCCCGTCAGATCTCGGAAGCTAAGCAGGGTCGGGCCTGGTTAGTACCTGGATGGGAGACCGCCTGGGAACACCAGAAGCTGTAGGCTTGGGAGAAGGACCTGGTAACCCCCTCCCAAAAATCAATCTGCCATTGAAAACCCTATGAACAGCAGAGAAGCCCTGACAATAGTGTTTTCCCTGTTGTACAGAGGGTCGCTATGAGTTGGATACCGACTTGACGGCACCTAACAACAACAACAACAACATACACATGGAAGTCACCTGATGGTACATACAGGACAAAATTGAATACATTTGTGGAAAGAGATGATAGAAAAGCTCAATATCAAAAGTCAGAACAAGACCAGTTGCTGACTACAGATCAGACCATCAGTTTCTGAAATTCAGGTTCAAACTGAAACTGAAGAAAATTAGAACAAGTGTATGAGATCCAAGGTGTGACCTTGAATATATTCTGCCTGAGTTCAGAGACCACCTCAAGAGCAGGTTTGATGCATTAGGCACTAATGATTGGAGACCAGACGAGTTGTGGCATGACATCAAAGATATCATCCATGAGGAAAGCAAAAGGTTATTAAAAAGACAGGAAAAAAAAGACCAAGTTACATGTCAAAAGAAACTCTGAAACTTACCCTTGAACATGAGCAGCTGAAGTAAAAGGAAGACAAGATGAAGTTAAGGAACTAAACAGGATTTCAAAGCGCAGCTCTAGAAGACAAAGTCAGATATTTTAAGGACATGCAAAGAGCTGGAGACAGAAAACCAAAAGGGCAGAACACACTCTGTTCTTTTTAAGAGTAAGGAATTGAAGAATATATTCAAGCCTTGAGCGGCCATAGTGAAGGATTCTACAGGGAAAATATTGAATGACGCAGGAAACATCAAAAGATAATTGAAGGAATACATGGAGTCATTATACCAAAAAGAATTAGTGGATGACTAACCATTCCAAAAGGTTGCATATGATCAGAAACCAATGTTCATGAAGGGAAAAGTGGAAGCTTCCTTGAAGGAATTGGTGAAACACAGGGGGTCCAGGAATTGATGGAATACCAATAGAGATGTTTCAACAATCAGGTGCAACACTGGAGGTGCTCATTTGTTAATGCCAAGAGATTTGGAAAACAGCTACCTAGCCAACTGACTGGAAGCCATATTTGTGCCTATTCCCAAGAAAGGGGACCCAACTGAATATCACATGCAAGTAAAATCTTGCTAAAGACCATTCAAAAGCAACTGCAGCAGTATATAGACAGGGAACTTCCAGAAAATTAAGTCAGATTCAGAAGAGGGCATTGAACCAGGGACATCATTGCTGATGTCAGATGGATATTAGTCAAAAGCAGAGAATACCCGAAAGATGTCTATGTTTTATTGATGATGCAAAGGCTGTGTGAACCACAATGAATTATGGATAACATTGTGTAGAGTGGGAATACCAGAGCACTTAATTGTATTCATGAGGAAGCTGTATAGGACCAGGAGGCAGTCGTTCAAACAGAACAAGGAAACACTGCCTGGTTTAAAGTCAAGAAAGGTGTCCATCAGGGCTGTATCCTTTCATGGTACCTCTTCACTCTCTATGCTGAGCAAATAATCTGAGAAGCTGGACTTTATGAGGAAGAACATGGCGTCAGGATTGGAGGAAGACTCATTAACAACCTGCATTATGCAGATGACACAACTCTGCTTGCTGAAAGTGAAGTATGTTTGAAACATTTACTGATGAAAGTCAAAGAACAGAGCCTTCAGTGTGGATATTATGCCTCAACGTCAGCAAAACAAAAATCCTTACAACTGGGTCAGTATGCAGCTTCATCAATGGAGAAGAGATTGAGGTTGTCTAAGATTTTGCTTTACTTAGTTCTACAATCAACACCTGTAGAGGCAGCAGTCAAGAAATCAAAAAACACATTGCACTGAGAAAAGCTGTTGCAAAAGACCTCTTTAAAGTGTTGATAAGTATAGATGTCACACTGAGGACAGGTGCACTTGACTCATGCCATGGTATTTTCAGTCACATCATATGGTTGTGAAAGCTGGACATTGAATAAGGGAGACAGAAGAACTGATGCTTTTGAATTATGGTGCTAAAGAGGAACGTTAAATATGCCAGGGACTGCAAAAAGAATCAACAGATCTGTCCTAGAAGAAGTACAGCCAGAGTGCTCCTTGGAAGCAAGAATTGCTAGACTGCATCTGACACATTTTGGACATGTAGTCAGGAGGGACCAATCCCTGGAGAAGGACATCATGTTTGGGAGAGTGGCAGGTCAACAAAAGAGAGGACAACCTTCAACTAGATAGATTGACATAGTCTCTGCAACAATGGGCTTAAATGTAAAAAAGATAGTGTGCCTGGCAGAGAATCGGGTAGTGTTTCATTCTGTTGTATGTAGGGCTTCTGTGAGTCAGACCTGACTCGACAGCACCTAACAACAACAACCCCATGCTAGCCACTTGATAAGCAACAGGTTGGGTCCTGAGAACCACTCATGTCACCACCAGCCACTAAATGGGAGACATCTGACTTGGCATGATGAAGCCACACTTCCCCTGGACCCACTTCTGGCAGTCCTGGCCCCTAATGCTTCTCCAAGGTCCCCCAGGAGGCCCAACCCAGGGACTGGGGAATCCGATCAGGACAGCTCCATTACTGACTTTCTGCTGCTGCCCCGGGCCCTGAGGACCCTATGCTTTGGCTGTCTCTTCTCTGCTTCCCACCTGATTTTGTTCTTTTAACTGTAAAAACCTTTCAGCAAAGTAGCAGGATACAAAATCAACAGTCAAGAGTCAATAGCACTTTTACACATCAATAATGAACATTCTAAAAAGATATTAAGGGAACAATCCACTATGCAATAGCCTAAAAAGAAAAACCTAGGAATAAACCTAAGCAAGGAGGTAGAAGCCCTTTACAAGGAAAACTTCAAAACACGTAGGAAAGAAATTGAAGGCACTAGGGTAGAAGGAGCTCCCTTGCTCATGGATTGGCAGAATTAATATTGTGAAATGGGAGAAGTGTGTTTGAAGCCAATGGAAGTATTTTGGTGGGGATTCATGGCAATGTGTCTTTTACTGTAACACATTTTTTAAATGTAAACATTCATTGTATTTTGTGATCAATGCCTCATACTGCAGAGCCATAGTAACAAAACCAGCATGGTACTGGCACACACAGAAAAATGTAGGCAAGTGGGATAGAATAGAGGACCCAGAAATAACCCACGCAGCGACAGCCACCTTATTTTCAACAAAGGTGACAAAAACATACATTCCAGAACAGATAGCCTATTTAACAGATGGTTCTGGGAAAACTGGATATCCACATGTAGAAGAATAAAACTCGATCCCTATCTCTCACCCTGTATAAAAATCAGCTCACAATGGATCAAAGACCTTAATGTCAAACCTGAAAGTTTGAACTGCGAGAGGAAACATAGGGAAAACATTTCAAGATATAAGCATAGACCAGAAGTTTCCAAAAGGGACTCTCCTAGGGCAAGAGATAGCAAGAATTGACAGATGGGATTGCATGAAATTATAAAGCTTCTGCACAGCAGAGAAATAACATAGAATAAAGAGAGAGCCCACAGAATGGGATAAAAATCTTTGCCGATTATACTTTTGACAGGGATTAATATCTATAATACATAAAGAACTCAAAAAACCCCCAAATAATCGAATCAATAAATGGAAAAATGAGGGTTCTCAACAAAAAAGTAAAAATGACCAATAAATATATGAAAAAAAGTTCAACATCCTTAGCTATCAGGGAAATGCAAATCAAAACTACATTAAGATTCCATCCCACTCTGGTCAGAGCGGTTCGCATCAACAAAACAAACAACAAATGCTGGTGAGAAGGTGGAGAAAAAGGAAGCCTTATAGTAGCTGATGGGAATGTAAATTAGTACAGCCATTATGGAAATCAATATGGAAATTGCTCAGAAAACTAAAAATAGAACTATAATATGACCCGGCTATACCACTTCTGGGTGTACGTCCAAAGGAATCTAAGTCATCATACCACAGAGACACCTGAGTGTCCATCTTCATCGCAGCACTGTTCTCAATAGCCAAGAGGTGGAATCAGCCTAGATGTCCATGACAGATGAGTGTATAGAGCAAATGTGGTATACACACACAATGGAGTTCCATTCAGCCATAACAAAGAACGAAATTCTGTCAATTGCAGGAAAATGGATGGAACTGGAGATCATTATATTAAGTGAAGTGAGCTAGACTCAGATAGACAAATACTGCATGTTCTCTTTCATATGCAGAATCTAGATTTGAGAAACAAAGAAACAAAAACGAAATAAAAACAAAATGCACGTGAGAATTGGAAGCAAAGAGGGACTATCTTGGGGGGGAGTCAAGGGCAAGGAAGAGCAACAAGGGGATAAAGAGGGGGTGAAAAAGAGCAAAGTATGCAACATCATTTTATGAAAATGCCATTATGAAAGCCATTATGTTATTGTTAGGTGCCGTCCAGTTGGGTTTGACTCATGGCAACCCTATGTACAACAGAACGAAGCACTGCCCAACACTGTGCCAGGCACAGGATCTTATTTATGTTTAAGTCCATTGTTGCAGACACTGTGTCAATTCATCTAGCTGACGGTCTTCCTTTTCTTCGTTGAGCTGCCACTCTCCCAAACATGATATCCTTCTCCAGGGATTGGCCCCTCCTGACAACATGTCCAAAATACATAAGACACAGTCTATCCATCTTTGCTTCCAAGGAATACTCTGGTTGCACTTGTTCTAAGACAGATCTGTTGGTTCTTTTGGCAGTCCATGGTATACTCAATACTCGCCTCCAGCACTATAATTCAAAGCATCCATTCTTCCCCTGTCTCCTTTATTTAATGTCCAGCTTTCACAAGCATATGATGCAACTGAACCCACTATATTGTATGTTAATTATAATAAATTTAAAAAAAAAAGGAAAAGGTCGAAATTGAGGAAAAAGAAGGGCACAGAATTTGCACTGCATGTCGCCCAGCATACAACACTGTTCCCTCTTTGCTGCCTTTGCACTCATTAGCTGCTCCTACCCACGGGCCCCTCCCCACCCTCACCCATAGAACAGCCCCTCCAACGACCACCTTCCCCCGGAATCCATCTTGGCATGGGCCTTAAAGAGCCCGAGTGCTTCTCCCTGGCGGGCCTGGCCCTTCCCATTCCCGCACCCTGTGCTTCCTTGGCAGTGACCTCCACACGGCTGCGTTTGGACATCTGTCTGCCCTGGAGCTGTGAGCTCCAAGGACTGGGAGGCCACTGTGTGTCCCTGTCACCCGGTGCCTAACGCAGACCCCTGAGTTGGTGCTCAGCCCCTCACTTCACGTTGGGCTAATCAACTCTGAGGCCCTGGGTTATCTCGAACTTGTCCTCTGACACATTTGAGAGAGACTTTTCCCTCTGACTTTGCCTCACGCCTGCTTTTGTCATGAATGAGAACTCGGTTCCACGCAAATACGTCTTCGAGGACCGTCCTTTCTGAGCACCTCGTGGGAGCTGACTCATCAGCCCGTTCCCTGAATCCTTCTTTGGAACATTCTGGAAACTTGTTATCAGGCCTATTCAAAGGCAGCTCAAGCGGGTGAAATCAGCAGACCTGCTGGCTGGCATTAGGAATTTATAGCCCTGGGCACTGCGGGGTCTGGCTTTATTGAGGGTGTTCCTCCCTCACCTGCCCCAGGGGACTCCATGGCTGGTGCTCTCACCTGCAGCTCTGCCAACGCGGCTACTGGGAGATCAGCTGGGCCCTCTGAAGCCCATGGAGATCTTTCTTGTGACCGTGTTCATTAATTCAGGCCCGAGTCTCCTCTAATGAGGAGGCCGGAATCCCTAAGTCTTCTGTGTAACTGGGACAATACGCTGTTTCTTATCTGAGAAATACAGGCATTTGATATAGGAGCTCAGTGTCAAAATGGCAGCTTGATAGAGCGAAAAGGCACGGACTTTGCAGCCAAAAGACATGGCTTCAAATTCTGGCTGCCTTGCTGACCGGCTGTGTGACCCCAGGCATGCTAATTAGCCTCTCTGGACCTCAGGTTCCACATCTACAAAGTGAGAGAGGGACGCAGAAACTGGTCGTGGATCTTCCAAGGATGAAATGCAATGGCTGGCCCATAGCAGGGTCATGACACATGGTGGCTGAAGGGGGCCCCGCCGCAGGGAGTGGCCAGCTGGGTCACCACTGCGCCTCTTCTCTGGTGAACAGCTAGGATAGAGCTGTCAAGGACACTCTGGGGGGGCCAGAGACGGGAGGCCTGAGCAGACTCTCAGGGGAGGTACCTGGCCAGCGTCCATCAGGCATGGTGTCGAAAGCAGGGCAGGCTGGGCAGAGCGGGTAGGAAACCTGAGTTTCTCCAGCGGTCCAGGATCTATATTCCTTGAGAAGAGCGACGGCTCCCTCAGCCTCTCCTGCCCTTTCTGCCATGGTGCTCCTGCATCCTTGGAAGGGTGCTCCTCTCTCCCTCGTTTCCCAGGGGATCTTGCCCCGCCCTGGGCCATGTGGGTCTCAGCATGGGAGCTCCACCATCCACGTGCCCAGCCCCGTCCCTCCCCTGTGGTCTGGAGAAGATCAACTGTTTTAAGACCCCACAGGCACTGCGTACTCACGCTCATCTCTCTCACCACCCAAGCCTGCGCTTCTGCTGTGCTCCCTGTAGCGGCACCACCATAACCCACTCTACTGAACCCTCCAGAAACCTGGGCCCCAGCCTTCACTGCCCCCCACTCCCGGTCTCCAACCTATCGGTCCCTGAGAGAGGGACGCAAAAACTGCTTGTGGACCTTCCAAGGATGAAATGCAATAGCCAGCACATAGCATGGTCATGACACATGGTGGTTGAAGGGGGCCCACCATAGGGAGTGGCCAGCTGGGTCACCACTGCGCCTCTTCTCTGGAGAAGAGCTAGGATAGAGCTGTCAAGGACACTCTGGGGAGGCCAGAGACGGGAGGCCTGAGGAGATTCTCAGGGGAGGTACCTGGCCAGCGTCCATCAGGCATGGTGTCAAAAGCAGGGCAGGCTGCCCATTTGGATTCCCTTGGATCTGAAGGCAGTGACCTCCTAGGTCAGACCTCCTAGGTCAGACCTGCCTGGGCTCTGGATCCTTCTAGAAAGAAACTTGAGGAAGGCCACTGACAAGGACAGCCTTACCGGAGGGAGTACCCACCATCACAGGCTCCCGTATCTATGCAGCTTCTGGAGTCCCCTGCCATGGGAGGCGAGGGTGAGAAGGGACTCCAGATGGGTTTTGGGAGTCACACTAACCTGGCTCTGATCCTCACCAGTGATGTCCATTGGGCCAGTCACCCAACCTCCTGAGGCCCCATTTGCTCACCTCTAAAATGAGAATGCCTGTAGCCCCGTAGCCCTGTGGCATCCGATCCTGTCAGATCTCGGAAGCTAAGCAGGGTTGGGCCTGGTTAGTACTTGGATGGGAGACCACCTGGGAACACCAGGTACTGGAGGCTTGGGAGACGGACCCGGCAACCCATTCCCAAAAATCAATCTGCCGTTGAAAACCCTATGAACAGCAGAGAAGCACTGGCAATGGTGTTTCTCGCCTGTTGTACATAGGGTTGCTATGGGTCGGATACTGACTCACGGCACTTAACAACAACAACAACAACAACAAAATGAGAATAAACAACTATTGGCCATTCCTGGGCATCAAATGAGATGATACGTGGGAAGAATTTTAGCTCAGTGCCTGATGCACGGTGAGTACTCGAAAACACATTGCCAGTCGCTTTGACCATTATTTATTGACCGCCTTCATTTACTTAGGCGCAGTGAGCTGAAGATGAATGACGTGATCAGTGGATGCTAGGAAAATGGTAATATAGATTTTGCGTCTTTGAAAATCCACACAGCAAAACCGACAAGGTAAATAGGTTGTTGTTGTTGTTGCGATACCAAAATCCTGGATGTTTTTACTCCAAAACTAAGTTGGCCCCATGACACCCAAAATACAAGTGGTTGGAAACAAGCTGCAACAACGACAAGACTGCATGGCAGTGGTTTCTGTACAGGACACAGAGACACAACAAAGCAGGACCTGGCAGACCACGGAGCAACGGGCTCCACAAGCCAGCCGGGTCCCCAGCTGAGAACAGCAGCTGAGATGGGCCGCAGTTTGCCCAATGCCACGTTGGGGGAGTGAAAGTGTCACATCAGGGTCCGACTCAAAGTGGCCCTCACAGGGGTTTCCACGGATGATTATTTTGGGATTGCTTTGGCAGTGGGCTGCCACGTCCTTCTCCCATTTTTGTGGCGCTGGGGATCGAACCCAGGTCCTCAGAGAGTGCTGAGCAACACTCTACTAACTGAGCTAAACCCTAGCCCCCATCCAGATAGTAGGTTTTCTTAACAAAACTACAATAACAGGATACACACTAAAAATGATACTTCCACAAAAACTCTGCCAGAAAAACCAATTTGAAATTATGCATTAAAAAGGTAACTGGGTACTTAACAACACAGACTCCCAAAGGATTGACACCAAGACTAGCAGGACTTCTGAATTTTCTTTCTTTCTTTCTCTTTCTTTCTTTCTTTCTTTCTTTGTGGTACTTGGGCCTTGTACATACTTTACAAGTGCTCTACCACTAGCCTGCACTCCCAGCCCTGTTTTAGTTTTTTTCTTGAGACAGGGTCTCACTAAGTTATGCAGGCTGTCTATGGCCTCGAATTTACAATCCTCCTGCCTCAGCCTCCCGAGTTGCTAAGATTACATGCACGCACCATGCACCTGGCTCTCTGCTGGATTTTAATGAAAAAGAAAACAAACAAACAGATCCCGAGTTCGTTCCCACCTGTGCAAGCCTGAGGGAGGCTTTCTGGCTGAGTAGGAGTTGCCTAGGAAACCCAGGGAGGTGGTGCCCCTTCACACTCTATCACCCCTGGGTAAGGCTGAGCTCTGGAGAGAGCAGGGCATCAAGTGGGGTAGGGTGGAGGCGGTAGGAGGGCAGCCTAGGAGGCAGGAGAGGGAAGCCAAGCCCAAGAGGGGCCCCACCCCACCCGAAGACGGCCGCGGGGCTCACCCATGTAGGGCTTGGTGCCAGCCATGGAGGAAGCCCTCTCCGCCCCTTTCACGACGGTCGCGATGTTGAAGTCCGTGATGTGAACGTGCCCTGCAAACACAGAGGCAGAAACCCCAGTCAGCAAGCGCCGCAGGAGGCTGGGCTCTGTCCTGCGTGACTTGGCGCTGTGGTCTGCAAGGTGGGGAGCGGGAAACAACGCGAGAACTTCTGATTATAGTTCTGTTTTGCCTGATTCTTTTTTTATTGGGAATTTTAATGTACACCTTCATGTGATTCATTCTGACATGCTTTTCATTGTGACATTTCCATATATGCATTTTGTTGTACATTGCACAGATAAGTTCCCCCTTACCTTCTTGTGCGCTTCCTCCCCCGTCCCATCCCCCACCAAGGGCTTCTCTTCCATTTGCATGCCTTTTTATGGTAATATTTTTCTATATATCCTTGGGTTCCAATTATGTTTAAGATGGAAACTTTTTCAATCTTAAACATAACTTTCGATCTTAAACATAATTTTCGATTGTGACTTTCTTTTTACATTGTCAGTACTATAACATGAATTTTCTAGTCCATCTATGTTAATACCATTCTTTGGTATTATTGGTGTTATTATAATTATTTATAGGACTATTAAAGTTGGGTTGTTCACCCTGAGGTCACCCCTCCCCCATTCCTCATTCCTCCTTATCCCTCCTCTCCCCCTTCTCCTCTCCCAGGATTTCCTCCTTTGGCTAGATCTCTCCCTCCTTCTTTTGCGTTCCCTAAATTGTCCCGTCTCCGCTTGCTAGGTTAACTTATCTGATTCTTAACGATGGCCTGTTTTGTGTGCTTGTTTTAGAACGTGAACTCTTTTGGTAACACATGCATGCTGTTTGGAAATAAGGATTTAGCTCAGTGGGTAGAGCACTGCACTGCAGTCTCTGAGGTTCTCAGTTCAATTCCCAGCACTGCAAAAATGGGAGAAGGGCCTGGCAATCCACTCCCAAGGCAATCCCGAAACAGTCAGCCATTGAAAACCCTATGAGGGTCGCTATGATTCGGATACCGACTCGACGGCACCTAACAACAATGATAACATAATTGCACTGAGCAGCACGATGTAGCTCAGTGATAGAGAGCGTGCCTACCATGTGCAAGGCCCCAGGTTTGATTCCCCAGCACCATGAATAAAAAAAAAAAAAACCCTCTGACTTAGAGACTGGAGGGGTCCAGGTACATAAATGATATAGGTCAGTCCATGGCCCGCTCAGGACACGGGTGAGCAGGTCAGGAACTTGTGCTGCTGTTCTGTGTGGTCAGTGGGTCCTTTGTACTGAATTTGATGGCTGGGAGGTGGGGAACTTCCACACAGCCTGAAGCGATGGGAGCAGAAGGGCCATGGGTAGATCATTGCTGTTGTTGTTAGTTGCCGTCGAGTTGTGTCCGACTCATAGTGACCCTCATAGGGTTTTCAATGGCAGATTGTTTCGGGATTGCCTTGGGAGTGGATTGCCAGGTCCTTCTCCCATTTTTGCAGTGCTGGGAATCGAACTCGGAACCTCAGAGACTGCAGCGCAGCCCTCTACCAACTGAGCTAAATCCCACTTCAACATGGGTAGATCAAGGCACCCACAAAGTAGACATTCCAGAGACATGAGAAGGAAGGGAGGGGGCAAGAGAGAGGGAGGGAGCCAGGGGAGATAGGGGGTACAGGGGCAAAGGGAAAGGGGAAAGAAAGGAAGTGGAAAGGAGGGAGGAAAATCCTGGATGGTCAGTCCTTCCTTTCTGGGGAATAAGACACGTGGAAGAAACCAGCGCGGAGAGCCCTGGATAATTGTCCCAAACGTGGCTACTTCCCTCCGGCTGTTATCACACCACATGAAAATGGCCGGCTGGATTTTCACCCAATCTGAGAGCTGCGTTTTGGATGTGGGACTTCAATACACAGTGGGGGGACTTATGGAAAATTGACTCCGAGGGCATTTGGGGGACCTCCAGAAGCAGGTGTGGCAAGGCATGCTGAGGGGCCCAGGGGACAGCCTGTGGCAGAGGCACAGCTGGTGTAAATAGCCATGGTGGACTGCAAGGGCAGCCTCACGTGCCAGCCCCACACCTCAGGCACAGCTGCGGTCACTGCGGCGCGAGCCAGCTGCTGGCCAAGTGCCCCATCCAGCGACCCCAGGGGAGATGCAGAAGTGAGGTACTGACCTCGAGACAATCTGCCACGCTCCTTAGGTGCCCGTGCGGGAAGCTGAAGCCACCAGGTGGGTCCCAGCTGGAGTGAGGGATGCTAAGGCTCTGCTTTTAGCATCACGCTGTGGCGGCATGGCGCAAAACCATCTTGGCCAGCCAAGGCCAATCCACCCCCATACCCTCTCATTCCTTACTTCTAATACCAACAGACAGGATCACCTTCCTGGCTGGACTATGGGGTGTCCAAGGGCGGGTGCACCAGCCATAGCTGTACCCCATACCTGAACAGCTTAATGAATGGTGGCACACACCACTATGAGGGGACTCCAGAGCCTTCAAATTAGGCTTTTATTTGGTCTCTTTCATTTCTCCTTTTTTTTTGTAATTAACTTAGTATTTACATTAGAAGTACTGTCAGTTCATTTTAATAGGTAAAAGAACATGGCCTTGGGTCCCCTTTTAGCCCCAATGTCTCTCTGCCCCTCCCATGTAGTCACACTGATTTGACTGGCTTCTCCACCGTATCTTTCTTTGCTTACACAAACATATACCTGCCTATGGTGATACTCTGGCTTGTTCTTACATTGATGAGATTATACATCATGGGTCATTCCAAAAGTTACTTTCACAGTTAGCCATGTGCCATGGATATCTTTCCAAGTTTGAACACACAGGTCTACTTACGGGGCCCACAATCCCTTATCCTCTGTCTTAGTCCAATTTCTGTGGTAATAACAAAGTACCTGAGGCTGGATACTTTATAAAGAATAGAGGTTTATTTAGCTCATAGCTCTAGAGGCTGTAGAGGGTGGGCTCATCTCCTCTGCTTTAGAGAGAGCCCCTTCAGCTATAGCACAACAGGGTGAATGGCGTCATGGCAGGAGCATTTGGAGAGGGAGAGATCAGATGGTGAGACAGGGATCAGGCTGGGACTTTTATTACAGCTCACTCTCGAGAAAACTAACTCACTCTATGAGACCAGCATTAATACTTCCTGAGAGTGATGCCCCCAATGACCTAACCACCTTCTACTAGGTTCTGCCTTTTATAGGTTACAAAAGTTCTTATCACCACCAAGCCTCTAGAACAGATATGTCCTACCCCAGTCCATGGGCTGCATGTGGCCCAGGACAGCTAGTAACGCAGTACCCCCCAAACTCTTTTAACGTGTCTTTTTAGATTTTGTTTTCTTTGTGACCTTCCTCTTATTATATATATGCACTCACTATGGTAAATAAGGGGCTGGGAGTTAGCTCAGTGGATAGAGCACTGCACTGCAGTCTCTGAGGTCCCGAGTTCAATTCCCAGCACCGCAAAAATGGGAGAAGGGCCTGGCAATCCACTCCCAAGGCAATCCCGAAACAGC
>VMDO01021384.1:0-35502 GCA_007922755.1 Pedetes capensis
CCATTTCTCTTTTAACAATTTCTAACTTGCCTAGATTCATACTACGTACATTCCATGTTCCAATTATTAATGGATGTTTACAGTTGTTTCTCCTCATTTTGAGTTGTGTCACATCATCACGTTGAGCACCCTGGGGTTTTACTCCATTTCCCTCATCACGGTATACTCTACTTGGAGGAGGCAACTCTTCCCCAGTAGTTTTTTGAGTGCCTTCCAACCTGGGGGCCTCATTTTCAGGCACTATATCTGACAGTGTTTCTTTGCTATCCATAGTGTTTTCAATGGCTAGTTGTTTCAGGAGTGGCTCGCCAGGTCCTACTCCCTTGAGACTTCTTACTACGTGTTAATCAGACAGTTCTGGAAAATATACGACCCCAACCCGCAAGAAAAAAAACGAGTTTAAAGCCGTTCTCACATCCTAACACATGATGTACGTCGCACGTCTAGCTGTACACACTGCTCAGGCGAAGGTAGGGAGATGCGAAAACCGGTGTGCGAGGCCACAAAAGCAGCGCTACTCCAATGACATACGATGCTCGGGAACGTCGCCGAGAAAGCAAAGTCGCCTCTACTTTTAAACCAACAGGTTATGTCCCCTAAGGAGGGGGTGCACCATTCCTGGAAGTACTGCAATACCAGGTCAATGCGTGGAGTGGACGGAGCAAGCCCCTATTCCATCTCCTAGTTCCAAAAATCCATTTAATATATTGTCCTCGGATAGAGGACGTATCAGATATTAAACTGATAAGAACAGATACTACACTTGATCTTAGCCAAAAGGCCGTTGGTGGTCCATAGTATATTCAATATTCATCTCCAGCGCCATAATTCAAAAGCATCAATTCTTTTCCTGTCTCCCTTATCCAATGTCTAGCTTTCACAACCATATGATGCAACTGGAAATACCCTTGGCATGAACTGGGTGCGTCTTCATCTTCGGTGTGACATCTTTACTTTTCAACTCTTTAAAGTCTTTTGCAATAGCTCTTTCCAATGCAGCAGATGTTTTGATTTCTTGATTGCTGCTTCCATGGGTGTTGATTGTAGAACCAAGTGAAGCAAAACCTTGGACATCAGTCTTTTCTCCATTTATCAGGAAGTTGGAGTGAAACTGGGCCATTAGGGGGACTAAAACTGGAAATCCAGAAAGAGATGCCACATTCAATATCCACCAGGGATGAGATGAACCCCTCCTTCATTGCAACATCTCAACACACTGTGGCCCTTTAGCTTCATGACTATAGTCTTTGGGCCTTAATTCAGATTCTTCACCAACAATCTAAATGATGAATACCATTGGCTACGGCCAGGGATTCAAGGTCTTATGGTTTGGAGGACTAACCTACCCAGGAGCTTGGAGGATAGCAGAAGTAAATATTCCTTCTGGTACCCAATGAGGGCAATAATAAAAATGATGTGAATTATTCCTGGCAGGAGGAAGGGTATAAACAAATGCTTATAAGTTTAGATTTTATTTGGAAAAAGTTCTGAGTTCTCCAGACAGTCCAGTCTACCTTTATTATCAGTGCAATGGAACTTATAACATCAGTTTCCCATGATCAACACTGATGGAATCTCCTCTACTTCTTTAGGCATCAGCATGCCCTTCCTTAACACATTACAAAGAACTGGTTGGGCAGTTGCAATATGGTCATATAGTCTTTTATTATTAATGACTGAAATGAAAGCTCCCTTCCAAATGAGTCATTGATAGAGTGTAGATAGGAATGGCATCTTTCCACCAAAAGCCAGCACCCACGGGCATGGACATATCTTTGCCCTCGCAAGAGCACTCAGTTTCCTTATAATTTTCAGCTTTTCAATGTGACAAGCCTCCTGAGTAATTGACCAATGCCTGCCCCTTTGCAAAAGGAAAAACAAAGAAAAAAGTTCCTTTAAGGAAAGAGAGAAACAATGTTCTTCCCTGCTTCACACTTTTTCCCTCCTGCTGGAAGAAACAGCAGCTTATGCCCAGGTAAGGTGCTATGCTCTCTTCCTGCCTTTGAGCTTTAGGGAAAAAAGCTTTTTAGAAAGCAAATGTGAAAGTAAGTTAAGTGCATTTATTTCTGATCATGGCAGATGGAAAGAAAGAGTTGAAAAGAACAATATTTAAGCTTAAGCTTCCTAAATTTCATTTTGATTCTTTCTAATGAAACCAATGCCCTCCAGGGGACTCAGATTCATTTAATCTGATTAGCAGATCTGTGTGTGTATATGTGTATGTATGTGTGTGCATGCAGGCATGTGTAGCCCATATATCAAACATGTATTTGCTGTAACAGATAGTATTAAGGTGATGGTTCATGGCCAAGTGGCAGGTTTTCTTTACATTAGAGGGGCAGCCAGGAACAATAATGAATGCAGATGTTCAATCCTACTGAATGCAACCAAAACCAAAAATGCATGATATCACTTTTTGTTCTTCCTTGTATGTATTCTCTTATGTGAGTTCCTATTCATACTTTCATCATACAATCTGAATATAAAACTGAATGTCAAAATTAGGATTTATAACATTAAGGCTGATTTTATTTTCTTCTTGTCTATAAAAATGCATACGTGTTGTGAATAAAATATGTAGTGAACGTTTAAAAATTTAAAAATGTATCACAATAATACTCACTGCCATCAACCCCCCTCAAAACACTCCCTGTCTAACACACTTCCCGTCGTTCTTGCCACTTTCTGAAGCAGCTCCCAGAAGTCTTCCTTCTTCATGGGTGTCATCAGTTTCATCTTCCATGATGGCAATGCTGTGTCACACATTGTTTCTAGTATGGCATTTTCTGTCAAATAAAAATATTATGGTGTGTCCTTGTCCACCTTACTTACCAGATCTGGAACCAAGCAACTTCTGGCTCTTCTCCAAAGCCAAAAGGACCATGACAGGTAAATGTTTTGAATTGATTCAGGATATTGAGGCAGACATTACAGCTCAACTAAGGACACTCATGAAGGAAGACTTCCAGAACTGCTTCTGGAAGTGAGAACAGTGGGATAAGTGGGTTTGAAGCCAGGAGTATTTTGACAAGGATTAATGGAAATATTTTTTTTACTGTGATGACTTTTTAAAAACTTAAAAATTCACTGTATTTTTTATTGTACCACATATATGAATTATGTGACACAGAAAAGTATCTATATAAACATAGGTATTTATATCTAATATATACTTTATATTTTATATACAAGGGAATATGTTGTTGTTAGGTGCCATCAAGTCATGTCCAACTCATAGCGACCCCCATATGGTTTTCAATGGCTGATTGTTTCGGGATTGTCCTGGGAGTGGATTGCCACATCCTTCTTGCAGTTTTGCTGTGCTAGGAATCAAAGTGGGGACCTCAGAGACTGCAGAGCAGTGCTCTACCAAATGAACTAAATCCCAACCCACAAGGGCATATATTATCTTTTAAAAGGCCAGTTACAAGTCCTGGCACTTTGTCTACCCACTCTATTATCTTTTTAAGCCTGTAACAGTACTCTATGTGTATTTTGAGGGTACAGTTTGGGATTAGGGTATATTTGTAGTGATTTTTTCATTAGAAAAATCTGCTTGTAGTTTTGTTTTGTTTCATTTTGGTTTTACCAGGAGCTTGCCTCTTTAGGGAGCCATACTCTAATTTCCTTCTGAGTCCTATTGTCTCAACATTTGTAGGGCCATATTTTTGGCAGAGTTGACTCTATCCTCAGCTCCAGAGATAAGATATATGTTAAACCTAGAAAAATGAGACATTTTTCCAGGTGTAATTGATTTGAGATGTGGAATGTGACCCAACAAAGCCAATGAGATTTAAACCACATTAAAGGGACTAAGTGGAAAGATTCAAGTTCCTTTCTGCTGGGTTTAAGGTTAAGAAGAAGAGAGGCTGGAGCTGCTGCCAATATGAAGAAAAAAATCTGTCTGGAAATTTAATATTTAATATAGAGGAAGTAAAGCCATGAGTGGTAGACAGTGAGATGCTGGCTTCTGGATCATACAACTGCTAAACTGGGTTGTACAATTTTAATTTCCTACTGCTGTGTATGAGAGTTCTAGTTCCTCCATATCCCCACCACCATTTGATATTGTCTTTTTAATTTGGAACAATCTAAGACATATATGGTATTACAACATTATAATTTTAATTTGCATTTCCTTAATGCCTAACTATATTGAAATTCCTTATACGTACCTATTTTCCTTATTTTTATCTCTGAAGATGAAGATTCCATTCAAATCTTTTGTTTTTTAAATTAGGGTTTTTTCTTATTGTTGAAATTAGAAAATTCCTTATACATTCTGGGTATAAGTTCTTTAAAAACCCAGAATTTTCAAAGATTTTCTCTATGCAAACAGTAACCTTCAAAGAGAAGAGTGCCTAATTTTGATAAAAGTAAAAAAATATGCTTTTCTTTTGTAGATTGCTCTATTGGTGGTATGTCTAAGACATCTTTGCATAATCTTATTGTTGTTGTTAGGTGCTGTTGAGTGGCATTCAACTCATAGCAATACCATGTACAACAGAATGAAATACTTCCTGACACTGTGCCTTGCCTAGCACTCTGTCAGTTTCTCTGCTATTCATAGGGTCTTCAATGGCTAATTGTTTCAAGAGTGGGTTGCCAGGTTCTTCTCCCATTTTTGTGGTGCTGGGGATTGAACCTAGGGGCTCAGAGAGCACAGAGCAGCACTCTACCACCTGAGTTAACCCCAACCTCAATAACCTAAGCTCACAAAGAATTGCCTTTATATTTTCTTCTAGAAGTTCTATAGTTCTAAATCTTGCATTAATGCCTATGATCCATTTTGAGTCTACTATTAAAAATTCTTATGCCTTGTTCTTTGATGCAATTAATTTTTGGAAAATGTTTAACTTTCTTGAGTCCTGGTTTTAAGCTTCCTTTGTTGGGCAACATTTACTCTAGGACTAATTTTGCCTCCCTACCGAGGAAAACTCTGCTGAATACTCTACCCAAGGCCTTGTAAATTATGAAGTTTCCACTCTGGCTAGTGAGAATGGAAACTATTTCTAGCTCTGTGGGAACTCTGAAGAGGGTTCTTTCCAATGGTTTTTAGGTGATTTTTAGGTGATTCATTCCTCAATCTTAGGTACTTTCTTCACATACACATTGATGAATACCCAGCTGGAGACTAGAGGAACTAAAGGAACTAAAGAACTCTGGATTTCTCTTGTGGCCCTTTGGTCTCCCCAGGACTCTGGCCTGAAAATTTGTGTGGCCTCCCTGGATCGCTAGCCCTATCACCTCACTGAAGGTCACTGCTACGGTCCACAGGATCCACCTCTCTGCACTATGGCCAGAAACTCCCCAGCCAATAACCTGGACCATCATAGAACCTACCTAGTTTGTTTCCCAGGCCTCTGAGGTGGCTGTTCCCAACTACCTCTGAGATGGCTGTTGCTCATTGCCTATTATCCAATGTCATCTAAGGCAAAGCAGTGCTTCATACATCTCATCTGGACTTTTTAGCTATTTCATGACAGGGTAAATGCACTCTTTCCTATTGCATATTGATTGGCCAGAAGTATAAGTCTCTCATAGTGTGATTTTTGACAAATTCAATAAGGTAATAATGTTTACTGTTTTAAGTAGACCAACCATTTCAAAGCCCACCTCATGTATAGACAGTAAGTTTCTCAATTTGATCCACCTGTGAGCATTTATCAAAAGAAACATTTTTATTTCCATTTTTTTCATGGAAGTTTATCTCTAGAAGTCATGGACATAATGATTTGTCACAGAGTATTCATTGATTCACTTAACAAATATTTCTTGAGCAACAACACACATTAGGAAAAGGGTCAGGGAAATATATTAGTGAATAAAGTGACAAAACCCCTGCCCTTAGAAAACTACCTCATATACGTAATTGTTAGAGATAAGTATTTTACATGTATTAACCCTAACTCATATAACAGCCCTATCATGCAGTAGCAATTAGTATTCTTCACTTAAAAAGAGGGCAGCTGAGGCAAAGAAAATTACTTCAAGCAACAGAGTTATTTTAACTGTGAGATTCAGAGCTGGGATTTAATCCAGGTAGTTTAGTTCCAGAGTCTTTGCCCTAGGCTACTATATGACACTGTCTTTATGCACGTCAACAAAGCAGTGTCTTTGGAGCACATCAGATTTCATACTCACCATATTTTGCGCAGAGTGAGGAGACATGATAGAATGTGCTGTCCTACAAAGTAGCCAACCCATGCAATGCCTTTCTTAAAAGGTAACATCTGAGGCAGCCAGCCAAATAAAGCAAGGAAGAAAGCAATGTGGGGAAGAGCATTTCAAGCAAAGGGAACAATAACTGCAAAGACCCTGAGGTAGAACATTTGATATCCTCAAAGAACAGCAAGGAAGCCCATACAACTGGAGCAGTGTGAGAAGGGAAAGGTGGGTGCTTGAGAGAAGAGATTTATATGACTTAGATAAGAGGCCTGCCATATGGGTGGCACCTAGCATACGCTCCCTAAAGTGTGGGCAACATTATTACTATTGTCATTGCTATTAGCATGTGAGTGCTCTGAGAGAAAAATAACTTGAGAGGCAGGAAGTATCCTCCTTGTCTTGGGCTGATCAGGAAAGGCTTCTTGGAATTAGGACTGAAGCTGAGCTTTCAAGAATAAGACCTTTCGCCCTTTTCCAAATAACATTAGGAGGCCTCTTTCATCACGTTCTAGGAATGGAGATGGATGAACCTTGTTCCTTGAGGAGATGACTGACAGCCATACATTTAGATGTCAGAAGGCTCATAAAAGAGAAATTAAAATTCCTTTACTTTTTCTTCTAGATAAATGTTCTTTGGCTCAATCTTAGCTGCTTCCGATTGGCCCTTTATCTCAGAATGCCTCTATTCCCTGTCCCTTTTGGGGGGCCTTGACAGGAACTATCCAAGGCAGCTGCCCATCAGGAATTAAAGACAAGTGGACCAAAGTAAAATCAATCAGGGAAAACCCTCAGTGGCCTTACACTGAGAAGTTCCCATGGCACCATTTTATCATGACAAGGACAGCTTTTCTGAAAGCCCAAATGGCACCAAGTAGGCAGAGAAGGGGGAACCTGCTTTCATTAGAAAGTGCTCCTTGCACTTACAGGTCAGAGATATCTGTAGCTCATCACATAGAGATCAGTTGCTCACTGAAGTCACCATGTTGAAAGAAGGGAAGGCCATGAACAGAATTCTTTTAAAATGCAACACAGGTTTTCAGAAATAAATGCCTAGTCCACTTTCTCAGGCAATTTCAATTCATAATTACCTCCACCCTCTGTGTTTGTCACATGGGATGGCTGATTTTCCTGGGCTTGTCTTTCTTTCTTTCCTGTGGTTGTACCACTGTGGTATCTGATCCCATCAGATCTCAGAAGCTAAGCAGGGTTGGGCCTGATTAGTACTTGGATGGGAGACCACCTGGAAATACCAGGTGCTGTAGGCTTGGGAGAAAGACCTGGCAACCCACTTCCAAGAAACAATCAGCCATTGAAAACCCTACGAATAGCAGAGAAACACTAACAATAGTGTTTCACCTGTTGAACTTAGGGTCACTATGAGTCAGACACTGACTCAACAGTATCTAACAAGAACAATCTTTCTTTCTAACCTATTAGAAGGAAGGCAAGGAGAGCCCACTCTGGTCTGCCTCACCCTCCTGCGCGGTTTGTAAAATTCAGACCCTGGCTCCATCCTCAATCTACCTCATCAGAACCTCCACGAGTAGCACCTCAAGGTCAAAGTCACTGAGTGAAACTTACATGTGGCAGTTGCAGGTGACTCCTCGGGCACCTGACAGCATGCCCATGCTGGGATTCTGTCTCAAGGCAGCTTCTGCAAAGTTCCTCAGGGTGAAAGTGAGCCAGTGGTTCTCACCACTTTCTTGGCATAGTCATTTGGGAAGATTAAAAAATATAGATGCCTGGGCCCCACTCCTGAGAGTCTAAGGCAAGCCCAGTCTTGTTTTTTCTTTCTCTTCTCTTGTCTTTTCAATTCCTTTTCTTCTCTTTATCTCACAACATCAATTCAACATGCAGCCAACTTTAGGAACTGCCAGTTCACAGAGCAGGAGCAACAGCACCAGTGACCACAGGGCCAGGCAAGACCCTGGGAAAGACTGAAAGAGAGTGGCTGGGATGGAGACATAGAAACTCAGGTCCATTCCAAGAGGGTGACACTCAATCAGCAACTACTATGTGTGTAAGCAAAATCTATGCTTGTCAACCCCTCTAAAATTTCAAGAGAAGTCAGAAATACAGATTTTACATGAAATCTCCTGGATGTTTATGTCTGCAAATGTCACAAAATGTATAAATCACTGCATGCACAGAATAGAACATCCCTGTGGGAGGCTGAGGCTCAGAAATGATCAGGTTATAGCTCCTTCTTATAAATTCTGCAGCTGGTAGATGAAGCTAGGAGGCCCCTTCATGGTTGACCTCTCCTTGGGGACTTGTTCTAAAGAGCTCAGGAGTTTGCATGTAGGCTCGCCTGCCTTCATAGAATTTCTCTTTGATGTGGGTTTGGAGATTTCCTGGTTGAGGCCAAAGAGTCTTATAATAATATTTAAGAGTATTTGGCCTGTTTTTCTCTCTGGAGCATAAACAAGTGATATTTGTAAGAATATGATTTTTATAAATGATAGCTGAGACCACTTTTTCCCTACCAAACTCATTATGTCTTACTTCATCTAATCCCTTTACCACAGTTAGACCAGTGGTTCTCAAACTTTAACATGCTGAAGATCACCAGGAGTATGTGTTACAATGCAATCTCAGGCTAAGACAGCACACAGAGTTTGTTATTAAAAGCAGAGCATTTCTGAGACTAAAAGCAACTCTGAGTTAATGGATGTAAACCAGTTCATATGGCCAACTCATTCTGACCTCCTTTGTAAAAATTCTGATTCAGTGGCTGGTGCTAGAGCCAGGGCCCTGTACTTTTAATGAAGTACCTCAAGTAAACAAGATGCATGTGTTCTGTGCACTACACCCCAAACCTTGACTTAGTAGTAAAACAGAAGATGACAGAAGTATACCCATTCAGGAGATGGAAACACCGAGTCTAGAGAAAGGACTCACAGACACCCAGCTGTGTTGTGAAGCTCCATGCATTCTAGGATGAGCAGCTACCCCGCAAGGTAAGTCAAAGACAAATACTAATTGCCAATCTCACACTTTCCTTTCTGTGGATTCCTCACAAATGTAATTTGTTAGCTCTACTTGATTACATAGTACTTGACTGTCTTCAAGTAAATGCCTAAAGGCAAGTGGTAATTAATGAGGTAAGCATAAGCATTGTGATGAGCCACAAACACACATTTTTATGAGGATGTGCTAATGAATCTGAGCACCCTGAACAGAAAGCATAACTTGGGAAGGGTTTCTTTTTTTATTATTTTAGCCAACAACCAACCAATAGATAATGAGCTCACTTGGGACTGGCCTTCCATGCTATGGGCTCTGAGGACTTTTATGGACCAGTTACAATTGCTATAGAATCCCAGTGAATAATGCTCTTTCCAGGAGCATGGAATTGACCAACAGGATTTGCACTTTATTTCTGTTAGCCACAGTCACATATTTGTACAATATGAGCTTCGTAAGAAGCGACTTACCTATTTGACTTTATTTTTAACTGGCTGACTCTCATGTGATAGATTCAAGTGAGAGTCCCAGGATGTTGGAGGCTGTTGGGCTCTATGAAGGTAATGTGCATATTCTATGCCTTTTTCAGATGCAGCAGCAGAATTTAATGTTTAGATCATGGACTGTGCAACCTGCTGCCTGGGTTGGAGTCCTGGCTCTGCTACTTATCTGTCCTAGAACTTCACTTCTCTGGACCTTGATTTCTCCATTTGCAAAATGAGCATGATAATGTATCTATTTCTTAGAATTTTATAAGTAATAAAGTAATCCTTGTGAAGTGCTTAGTAGGATGCTTGCCGTGTAGCAAAAGCTACGAATGTGTACACTGTGTTTTAGAAGACCCCAGCCTGTTTTGGAGAAGAGCCTCCACACACGAAGTTGGTTAAGGGATGTTGTGATTGCTCTTGGTTTCTCAGGTCTCAACTGTGAAGCAATTCTTTTGTGCCATCAAAGCTGCATTTCAGCATCTTCATTCCCCTAAAGTCTCCTTAGGACCAAATTAACTTTTGGCACAGTCTACCCCATGAGATTATTTGTTGGCTGGTTATAGATAGAAAAACAAGCTGCCAGGTCAAAAGAACAAACCTATACCCACCGACGTTCAGAGCCCAACTATGAAGTGGACTGAAACTTAGGTCTGCCTCTTCCTGCTGATATACAATGTAAGAGCTGAATGGTGCTGCCCACCATTCCCTGGCCTTCCTGGGTCCACAAGCTGTCCTTCCCAGAGGGAAGTTTGACCTCTCTTCCCCTGCTCCACCACCCACTCTCCTCTCCATCATTCACTCTCATCTTTAGGAGATATCAGAGCTGTACGCAATCCTTTTTTCTCCCCTCCAGACATTCTGTGTTTAGAACCATAGGCACCTTTATTTTCAGCTTCCAACAGCTGTTCTCAGCAGACAATGCTTGCCAAATGTTCCGGATTGCATCCAGGCGGTCTGAGCTCATGCTTCGCTGAACCAAAGTCTGTGCTGACATTCTAGAGAACAGTCACACTTTGGGCCAGCAGTGAGGCATCCCCTTCCATGTGGAAAGGGTATTCCTTGGAGAGATCTGGATCTCCAGAGTAATAATTACAATGCCTCTACCTGAAATAACTTTATAGATTCTAAGTTCTTACAAGAAGCAGATGAAATCATGGATGTGTAACAACCTTGAGAAGCAGTCATGACAAGGATTAAGGAGTGGTATTTTACAGGTGAGAAAAGGGCTTCAGATCAGAGAGATGCAAGCATTTGGGATTCATGCAAGGGTTTGGTCTCTTGATTTTCAACTTTATGGGCTTTCCACAAATAACATGAAATAGTCACACATTGCTTTGATGTACAATTTACAAACTACTAACATGAGCAGAATATCATTTTTACTCCCATGAAAATTTCATGAGTTAAATGAGGTGGAGTTTTAGCACCAAATAGGCTATGCTGTAGTAACAGATAAGTCCTAATATCTCAGAAACTTAGCTAAAGTTTGGTCTTTTATTCACTTTATAGTCTGAGGAACATCCAGATAGTTCTCTGTGGTGGTTTTCCTCCATGTGGTAACTCAGAAATCCAGGTCTCTTCCATATTATCATTATTCTATTTCTTTAAAAATATGGTGTTTTAAGTCACTGGGAAATGGGAACAGATTATCATCAATTTCCTGGAAGGTTTTGTGGCCAGGTCTGGAAATTAAGCACATCATTTCCACTCACATATCCCATTATACCCTCCCCCTAAGTATAAAGGAAAAGGAGCTTACTTGTGGGCTGAGGGAGAATGGACTTTGATGAATGCAAAGCATTCTTTTTGCCACCTTAGATTACACCAGCACTTGCTTCAACCTGCCTATGGAGGATTGGAGAATTAAACACCATGGTCAAAACCTTTTAACTTCCAACAAAATACCTTCAGCATGGAATGACTATTTCCAAAATAAAGCTCCCCACAAACTAATGCATGCTGCACATCACAACAGGTGACCAGGCCAGATGGAAGGAGGGCAGAATAATGTAGGCATCGCAGAGACTGACAGAGATATTACAATTTATTTACTCATTTTATCCCTGTCTGTATTTACAAATGATTTGAGTGGACTTCTAATATTAAAGTATAATCAAAATGGAATAGTTAAGAACAAAATGACATACACAACATGTTAGTTAAATAGAGCAGAGAATTAGCTATATTAAATACTTGGATAGATTAATCATTAAAACTGAGTTCTGTGCATACTGGAAGCTCAAGTACAAAAGAGATTAAGGAATGAGCATTTTTTAGCACCTTCATTAACTCAGTTATGTGACCTGAACTGATGTATGGATCAAATAAGTTGATGTGAATAAAATATTCACATTCATTATTTAATCATAGGGTAGAGATAGTAGCCATCACATACTGGATGCTTTGTATAGGTTCAGGGCTAAACATATTCTATACATTACTATTTAAATCTAATTGTTCCACCCATTTTATGGTGAGAAAAGTGGAGGCTCAGAGAGATGAGATGAAATGTCCAAAATACTTAGTGAGTTTTAAGTCAGGAAGTCCAACACTTTCCTCACTAATTCAGACCACTTGGAAGTCAAGACTAAGTCTACTTCTGAGGATGTCAAAGGGACTGAAACATCCCTGTGGCAAGGAGAGGGCTTGAAAGCCAAGGGAGGAAAAGAGTTCAAGGAAGTCCCCACTGAATGGGAGAAAATCTTCAAATCCTATACATCAGACAGAGGACTAATTTCCAGAATTTATAAAGAACTCAAGAAAGTAAATCCCAAGAAAAAAATAACATTATACACAAGTGGGCAAAGGAACTGAACAGACAGTTCTCAAATGAAGATACTCGTAAGGCCATGAAACACATGAAAAAATGTTCAATATCCCTAGCCATTAGGGAAATGCAAATCAAAACAACGCAGAGGCTAGGCACTGTGGCACACGCCTATAATCCCAGCAACTCGGGAGTCAGAGGCAGGATGATCACAAGTTCAAGACCAGAGGCAGTATGTGTAACTTAGCAAGACCCTGTCTCAAAAACTTAAAAAGTGGGCTGAAGGTACAGCTCAGTGGTACAGCACTTGCAAAGCACGCCAGCATGAGGCCCTGGGTTCAACCCCCAGTACCACAAAAAAAAAAAAACCTGAGATGCCACTTTATTCCAGTAAGAATGCCCAAGATCAATAAAACAAACAACAACAAATGCTGGCAAGGCTGTGTAGAAAAGGGAACCCTCTTACACTGCTAGTAGAGTTGTAAATTGGTCAACCACTCTGGAAATTAATATGGAGGTATGTCAGAAAGCTAAAAATAGATCTACCATATGACACAGTTATACCACTATTGGGAATATACCCAAAGGGAGATGAGTCATCATACCACAGAGACACCTGCATCTCCATGTTCAGTGCAGCACTTTTCATAATAGCAAGGATATGGAATCAACCAAAGTGCCTGTCAACAGAAGAATGGATAAAAATTTAGGGTACATGTACACAATGGTAATACTACTCAGCAATCAAAAAAAATGAAATAATGTCATTTACAACAAAATGGATAGAACTGGAGAAATTATCTTAACTGAATGAACACAAGGCCAAAAAGAGAAATACCACATTTTCACTCATATGTGGGAGCTGAATCAAACTGAAAAGAAGGAAGAAATCCTATATATAAATTGGAACATAATAAAAAGCTCATGTAAACTTAGCATAGAGGGGACAATTTAATGAGTGGGAGGAAAAAAGGGAGAGATCTAGCAAAAGGAAGCAGTGATGGGAGAAGACCGGAGGTTGAGGAGGGCTATCAAGTAGCGAGGAAGGAAAGAGAGGTCAACCTCAAAGTAAACAGCCCAACTTTAATAGTTCAGGAAATAATAACAATAATACCAATAATACCAAAAGATGGCAATAATGCAAATGGACTAGATTACTCATGTAATATTGCTGAGAATGTAAAAAGATAGACCACTATAGAAAAAAGTTTGGACTTAAATCAAAATCAAGATGCACGGATATAGATAAATATTCCCACAAAAAGACACACAAGTAGAAAGGAGGCCATTGGTGGGGGGGAGAGATGGGGGAGAAGGGGCATGAGAGGGTAAGGGGAAAGTTATGTGAGCAATGTACAATGAAACACATATACAGAAATGTCACAGAAAAATACATGTCAGAATGAAACCCATTAAGTTGTACATTTAAAATTTCCAATTAAAAAAGAAGTCAGATCCCCCAACCCCCTAAAAAAGAGTTCATGTAAACAGAGATTAAGATCCATGTAAGGCCACAAAGCAAGGCAATGCCAGACCCTGTCCACCTCCTCCTAGCATTCCACTAGATTGGACTGGATTGGATGCAAAGGCTAACACACTGGAAAAGAGTGAATTTTATCTTTATAAAACAGTAGAAATAATGAGGAGAGGAAAAAATTTAGTCCACATATTAGTTCACTTTCTCATCATTCATTGACATAGGGGCCATTGGTGGAACTACTAAATTTGCTAACGGCCTTACTGCTTCTTAGCATCACTATATGGCATAGCAACTCACTAATTAACAGCTGTTTCCAGTCTGTGCCACTGCACTGACTCAAGGCTAAAAATGCATCCTTTCCTACAACTAGAGACCAAGCATGTTGGCCAGGGATGGGCACTTAATGAACATCTGTGCTCCAGCTACGTGCAAGTTTCTCTGAGGTCTAGACATAAGTGGATGTGTCCTGAGCTACAATTCAAGCAGCCTTTCCTTGGCGTAGTTATGACCTGCTCATATTGTAGCTACAACAGTTTAGTTCAATAACATCAGTTCCCCAATAATGTAGTTTTTAGTTACCATAGTATATTAACTGTGAGTAAATGAATAGGGGGGCTGGGATTTAGCTCAGTTGGTAGAGCACCACTCTGCAGTCTCTGAGGTCCCAAGTTCGATTCCCAGCACCCAAAAATGGAAGGACATGGCAATCCACTCCCAAGGCCATCCCAAAACAATCTGCCATTGAAAACCCTATGAGGGTCACTATGAGTCCGACTCAACTTGAAGCCACCTAACAACAACAAATGAATAGAGCACAATCTTTGCTGCCAGATCTTCAGTACACAAACTATTATGTAAATAACAGATGTACCCTTTGACAAGAGACCAGTCAAGCCACTTCTTTCAAAAACTGTGGTAATTGGTCACTGCACATTTATTATTCTATGCACAGCCAGCAAAACATGGAGTTGTTATCCCCTTTTCTTCTAGTGATAAACCCACAGAACATTTAATAAAAATGGATAATCAAAAGAGAAAGTTGGCCAACAAAGGGGAAAGTGCAGCAAAGAAACAAACAAAACTGAAAACACTCAAAGTGAAATCTGAATTCATGTAAATGGAATATAACTGTTTACCATGGGGATGGCAATTCTGGTGCTAGGTGACAGACTAGACATGCAGCCAGAGAACTTCATGAAGGCCAGTTTGGGATATAAGTGAGGGAAGTGTTTGTGATAAAAAGGGGGAAACCTTCCTACAAAAATTACCCCCCTCAAAAAGCTCCACATTAAATGAACTCTTGAAACAATTTTACACCATGGCTAAATACAGAGGATAAAATGTTAGATGCTAATTCAAACTCAGAACAAAGTAGGACAATCCATCAGGGTGAAGAAAATGGGTTCATTCATTTTATAATGAAGCCAATGGCAAGAAGGCAGGTATTATTCAAACTAATCTTCATAACTTTTGAGCAAGAAATAAAACCTTTTAATTCTTAATGTTTCTAATGTTTTCAATGACATTGAATTAATTATACCTTAGTTTCACATTTAAAATGTTTCTCTATACATTTATAAGTGAGAACAAGACAGATTTTAATGTTTTGATAGAAAATTTTAAAAATCACAGAACAATTATAGTTTCCTCTTGATTATCATCATCTTTTTTGTGGATTCAACTCGTAAGTTCATTTTTACAGTCCTACAATACCGTGCAAAGCAAGGTCTTCTTGTCTATCCTGGTTCTTCAGTGAGAAGTTCTACTTAAAGAGGACATAATATAAAAATACTGACTTATAACAGATGCCCCCCAGAGGATGAGATCCATTGACATGATCCTTACTCATTCAACTTCTGGTTAGATTCCAAAACCTTGAATATAGTGTTAGACATAAAGGGGCAGTTTCCGGGATGTCTCTGTGGTACTTAGCTGGTGGAATATCAATTATCCAAAAAGAAGATATGCCTAAATGGAATAGTTAAGCTGATATTTGAAGTTTCCCATTTGATTCTCAAAATAAATCTAGACTAAAGATACGTAATTCGTATGTACTACCTCGCGATTACAGCAAAGGTCATAAATTGTGTGTTAGTCAGCTTTCTATTACTGTAACAAATACCTGAGATAATCAATTTATAAAGTGAAAAGTTGGCTGAGTGCAGTGGTGCACATCTATAATCCCAGTGACTAGTGAGGCCAAGACAGGAAGATCACAAGTTCAAGGCCAGAGGCAGCCTGTGTGACTTAGCACAACCCTGTCTCAAGACACACAATAAAAAGGGGGTTGGGGATGCAGCCCAGCAGTAGAGTTCTTGCCAAGGAGTTTAGCCCGCCAGTATTGAGAGAGAGAAAGAGAGAAAGACAGACAGAGAGAGAGAGAGAGAGAGAGTGTGTGTGTGTGTGTGTGTGTGTGTAAAGTGGGGGATGTATTTGGCTCACAGTTTTAGAGGTTTCATCCCAGGATCAGTTGGCCCCATCACGTTGGGCCTATGGGGAGGCAGCAAATCATGGCAAAAGTACTTGGTGGAGCCATGCCATTTGCTTCTTGGCTAGGATACAAAAGGGTAAGGGAAATGGGCTTGACTCCCATTATCCCGTTCAAGTGTGCATGAATCCACTGACCAGAAGATCTCCCACTAGGCCGCACCTATTAAAGTTTCCATTGCCTCCCAATAGCATCAAGCTGGAGATTAAGGCTTTAACCCATGGGCCTTTGAGGAACACTCCAGATCCAAACTATAACAAGCTACAGTTAGGAGTTTGCCTATGATATAACACGGCAGACACTGCACAGCTCATGCCAGTTTAGTTTGGAAGTTAATCCAAACTTACACAGACGTATGTCAATCCACCAAGGCAAAGAGACGTGTTCATTTATAACTTGTATAATGACGTTAGTGGTAGAACACAGATTTTTGTCCATTTTCACAATCCACATGGTTAGGTGACCAGGGTGGGGTCTCTTCTCTGTCAAGGGGCATAAGGGCTGAGTCGTCTAATGCTGTAAAGTTTACTCCATGCCCCTGCAAGGTGCTGGGATGGGCCTGAGATACAGCTCTGGCCACTGAGAAGTGAAGGGCGGGGGCTTCTAGGGAGTGGTCCTCACTGGTGTGAAGAAAGATTAAGCACCAAAGTGTCCGTCTCTGTTAGCTAGATGTTATAATGTCATAGCTGGTCATGATACCTAGGACTCTGGAAGCCACCTTATAACAGGACAAGTATAAGGACCAAGCCAAGAGGGCAAGACAAGAGAAAATAACCCAAAATGTTGAATTCATTAATCTGTAACTCACCAATGCAGGGATTTCTTGCCATCTGAGACAAACTTCTTTACATTTTAAGTTATCCCTTGCAGCTGAAATATCCTAATATATCAGACAAGAATCTGAGAAATGGCAGAGGCTAGTGGAGCCAAGGAAAGAGCCAGGAAGGAGTCCCGGAAGATGGGATAGAACCATTATGGGCCAAAGAAGAGACCCGAGACAGAGGCCCTGGGCCCCCATTGAGTTCTCTAACCCAACGATTTTTCAGCAAACAATCCACCTTCTCTTGCAAGTGTTAAATTGTTTTCCAAACCCATGTGCTCAGTGGTGAGACTTAAGGTTCCAGTAAAGAGAGGAAGAAAAATCACCATCATTGCCTTAACCAGAAGGAATCTAGGATTTATTTTTTTCTTTAAGAATCTTGCTGTATCCTTCAAGACTCTCAAGCTGGTGCCCCACACAAAATGAAGAGGAACATCTTGGCAGGTGGTAGAAAATGAACAAGCACGGGCAACCGGCAACAAGAGAAATGAGATAACTTGGCGCCTTAGAAATGCTGAAATTATCTGCAACCCAGGAGGAGATTATTATTAACAAAAAGCCACCAATAAAAGACCAAATGGAACTGCTGAAAGCTAGCCCAATCTTGTGTCTGCTTTTCAAATTAAATAGGAGATAGTGTCTGTATTTGACAAGAAATATCTGTGGGGAGATTTTGTTGTGTGTTATGGGGTTGAGATATCAAGACAGCATCCTCTTAAAGTCTTAACAATTAAATAAGAGGTCCTTGTAAAATGAATGCTTCATAATTACGCTGAGACAGTTCTTAAAATCCAGGGTAATATGAATTACTGCTCTGGAGCTGGAGCTGGGTCTGGGTCAAAAAAGATACTTATTCTCTCATCTTCAAACTAGCAGAGAGTGAATAAATTAAGCAGAGGTCAAGATCATGGGCTGTGAAGTCAGACAAGCCTGGGTAATGCCAGCCCCACCAATTATTGCAGTCTGGCCTTAAGCAAATCAAAGTCTCTGGGCTTCAGTTTCTTCACGTGACAATTGGAGCAATTATAATATTAGGTTATTATAAATACTTAATAAGATATTATAATAACCTAAATCAAAATGACAGAAACAACTAATATTCATTAAAGATGTATTATGTGGCAGACATTATAAGAGAAATGCCAGAGAGAAATGAGAGCCGAGTTCAGCAGCAATGTCAAGTTAGTGATAAGAAAACGCAGGCTCACATTGAAAATGTGAGGAATGTAGCTTTTCTTTCAGACTGAGGTGACTGAGTAGTTTTAATAAGCAAGACTAACCAATTTTGTACAGATGAGACATTACTAATATTGAGTGATTTGTGTGATCTTAATCAGACCTATGCCTTGAATTTGCTCCCTCATTTGTTTGAAGTTCTATTATTAGTCCTTCTGTTAAGCTTTGCCCTCTCACAGCAATATTCTGTAATGTACATTTGTTTTGTTAATTGGCCTATTTCTTCCCTTCTTAATTTCTAACTCTTGCCTCCTTTGAGGAACTGCATATACCCCAACTCCAGATAGTTTCATTAAGTCTTCAGATCATAATTCTCCAATATGCTCGCTATAAGGTGGAGTAAGGTGATAAGGTAGGCTGGAGTATCACATGAGCCAGCCCTGGTTGATCACTGACTGCTATGGTCTGAATGTTTGTGTGTTCGCCAGATTCATGTTAAAGTCCAATCCACAATGCAACAATATTAAGAAGTGGGGCCTTTAGGAGATGACTTGGTCATGAGGGCAAAACCATCATGAATGAGATTAATTCCTTCATAAGGGAGACGAAAGAGTACTTGTTTGCCCTATCTGCCATGCTAGGACACAGGGAGATGTCATCTATGAGAAAGAGGGCCCTCATCAAACACTGACCCTGCCAGCATCCTTGACCTTGGACTCCCAGCCCCCAGTGCCATGATTAGTATATTTCTGCTGTTTATAAGTTACTAAGTATAAAGTTGGGAGAAGCACCTGGCAACCCACTCCCAAAAATCAATCTGCCATTGAAAACCCTATGAACAGCAGAGAAGCACCGACAAACCGTTTCCGCCTATTATACGCAGGGTCACTATGAGTCAGATACCAACTTGACGGCACCTAACAACAACAACAACAAGTATAAAGTATGCCTGCAGCAGTAGCATTGTGGCATCCAATCCTGTCAGATCTCAGAAGCTAAGCAGGGTTAGGCCAGGAAACTCCCTCTCAAAAATCAATCTGCCATTGAAAACCCTATGAACAGCAGAGAAGCACTGACAATCGTGTGCTGCCTGTTGTACATAGGGTCACTATGAGTCATACACCAACACAATGGCACCTAACAACAAGTATAAAGCTTATTGTTATAGCATCCCAAAAGTACTAAGACACTCACTGTCCTGGCCTGGAATGGACAGGTGACTATAGGATTTTCTAATTGCCTACTCAGAAGCTCACTGTCCCCTGAATTACAGGCTGAAAGGATATGAACTCAGAGGCTACTGGCTGCCCCATTACACCCACTGAGAGGAAAGATATCTGCAGGAAGAGAAAATGAAACTAACAGACAAGAAGCAGCAAAGAAATGACAGAGCTGACCAATGGGAGGCCTGAGGACATCATTTGGGTTGGGAATTCAGTTATACTTCAGGGTAACATCTTCTCCATCCCTCCAAGCTATGGAAGCAAACAAATTCCCTTTTTTGCGTAAACTTCTTTGATTAAAGATGAGAGAACATCAGGGTAACATCTTCTCCATCCCTCCTAGCTATGGAAGCAAACAAATTCCCTTTTTTGCGTAAACTTCTTTGATTTGGGTTCTCTCATCTTTAATCAAAAGAGTCCAGATTATTATAGATCTAATCTAAAGCAAGTGCATGAGCATTTAAGTATGAGAAAAATACTAAAACTTTGTAGTATAAAAACATAATAGAAAATTATGGGATGAAAATGCTTGAAAGTTGCTGGTTTAGAACAAAGTTGTACCGCCACGTGCCTTCCAAGAGTGCCTTTGTGATTTCATAGAGAAGCTTTATCCTGGGTCTCTCTGCTCCTAGGCACTTGTGACTTTCTGAAAAGAACATTCTCTTACTCCAAGTCAGTTGGCCCTTAAAAAATCTTGATAGGAGCCAGGCGTGGTGTCATATGCCTGTAATCCCAGCGACCCGGGAGGTGGAGGCAGGAAGATCACAAGTTTGAGACCAGAGGCAGTCTGCATAATTTAGCAAGATCCTGTCTCAAAAAGTAAAAAAATGGGCTGGGGGGTTCAGCTCAGTAGTATAGCACTTGCAAAGCATGCAAGCACGAGGCCCTGGGTTCAACCCCTAGTACCGAAAAAAAAAAAAAATCTTAATGGAGTCATGGTGCCCAATGTTCTCTCAGTAGTTTCAGCTAAAGTAAATGGTTCTTGCTCCTAGGTTGTTAAAAGTGATTCAAGAAGAAAGGTGTAGAAAGCTTGGGAGAGGGACCTTCAGCCAGCTAGAGGTGACCCACAAGAAATAATCACTCATGCTCTACGAAGCCATGCCCAGGGATAGAAACAGGAGAGATAAGATACCAGGAACAGTTCTGGGCCTGCCAATGCCAGGACAACTAGTCCCAAGGTGAATCTGACTTCAGGATTTCCATGTATTTATTGAACATAGTGTTTGATGGTCTTAGAGTTTCAAAAGTACATGAGCTCTGGTCTCACAGAGTCAGAAATGTGGCATATGTGTACAGTGATTCTGTTCTCTGGAGCACAATCAGCTTAATAAACAGATTTGACTATGGACCCCTTTGTTTCCTGAACATGTATTGCTGTTGTTTTAGACAACAATGTTAATGTCCTATGGAACTATTAGCATTATCTCATCTAGACTAACAGTAGCTCTCCTTATTGAGTACTTGCTATGTGCCAGGCATCATACCAAGCACTTGGCACACCATATCTCATTGCATTCTCACAGTGGCCTTATAATTTAGTTGTTTTTAGGTGCTGTCGAGTTGTGTCCAACTCACAGTGACTGTCACAGGGCTTTCAATGGCTGATTATTTTGGGAGTATGCTGCCATGTCCTTCCCCCATTTTTTTGCAGTTCTGGGGACTGAACCCAGGGCCTTGGAGACCACAGAGCAGTACTCTACCAAGTGAGCTAAAGCCCAGCTTATAATTTAGTAGGATTCATTATCCCTGTTTTATGGGTGAGGAAACTAAGCCTTCAAATGGTTACATGGCTTAGCCTAGGTGAATTATACTCAAAGTGTTGCTCCAAGCTCTCTGCCATCAGTGAAGCAGTAAGAAGGGTACACTCAAATGACAACACACTGCTTCTTTCATTAAGAAAGTCTTGTCATGGGAAAAATAGCAGAATGAATAGCATGCTTAGTGGTATAGATGGTTTACATTGTGAAGCAAGCTCCTTGTCTCCTTGTTGCCCGGTAACACACTTTGTGGACTAGCACTGGTTTGTGAACTATGCTGTGGTGTAGCCCTGCTCCAGGTCACAGAACTATGTGAGGGCAGGAGCTGGGATTCAAAGTCTCTCTTAAAACTACCACCAGCAGCTGGGAGCAGTGGTGCACGCCTATAATCCCAGCAACTCGGGAGGCAGGGGCAGGAGGATCGAGAGTTTGAGACCAGAGGCAGTCTGTATAATTTAGTGAGACCCTGTCTCAAAAAAAAAAAAAAAAAAAAAAGGGCTGGTTGCAGCTCAGTGGTACAGCACTTGCAAAGCATGCGAGTGTGAGGCCCTGGATTCAACCCCAAGTACCGCAACAAAAAAACAAAAAACAAAACAAACAAACAAACAAAAAAACCCTACCATGAGCTACACTCTCCTAGAATTCAGTTTTATTGCTACCAATCATTTACCTAGTTTTTGGGCTACTAAAGTTGGAGAAAGGTACCCCCAGAAAGGTTAATATTTCCTCCTGGAGGTGAACAAACCCACCCATGGGAGCAGAACCTGTGGTGCCTTGGAGACAAGGCATCATGGCATGGCCATCCACCTGGCAGCTGAGCTGAAACATCCAAGAAGCAAGGAGCATCTATGCTGCACACCAACTTATGACTGCTCAGGCAGTGGGAGACGGTGCCAGAGTCCTCTTCCAGATTTGATCTGCTGTAGCTTAAAATTAGGATTGCCATTTTGATAAATCACTGAATGAATTAGTGAGGATGACAACAGAGATGCAGCAAGGGCTGAAATAGGGAGGTTTTGTGAAAATTAACAGCTACAAAAAATCTGATCTGAAAGTGTGAGTCAGGCTTCTGGGAAGCCAGTGTGAAGAGTTTCCAAAGGCATGCTGTGACGATTTAAACAAAAAGCTGCAGGAAGGTCTGGGTTTCTGCATACTCCTTATTTTTGCCTGTATTTGTATTATTTTTAAAGTGTATACTTTCCCTTCTCAAATCCTTACAGGAACAACCAGTATTGTCTAAAAGAGAAGCATATTTCCCGTCAGTTTATCTCATCCTTTCATTTATTATTTTATTTAAACATTTATTAAGTCTTAGTATATGTCAGGTCTATAGCCATACCACCCTGGCATCCAATCCTGTCAGATCTCAGAAGCTAAGGAGGGTTGGGCCTGATTAATCCTTGGATGGGAGACCGCCTGCAGATATGAAGTTCTGTAGGCTTGGGAGAAGGATGTGGCATCCCACTCCCAAAAAAGTCAGCCATAAAAAACCCTATGACAAGCAGAGAAGCATTGACATAGTGCCAGGCATGGCTCAAGGTCAAATAGTGTTTCGTTCTGCTGTACATAGGGTTGCTATGAGTCAGACCCAACTTGTCAGCACCTAGCAACAACTGCATGTCAGGCACTATATTGAGTACTAAAAAAGAAAAAGAATATGCTGAAACATGACGAGTTTGAGATGAAGTGACTCTGTCACAGTCTCAACCATGGAAACCAAAAAGTAAAAACAGATCTTCAGATCCCACCAGGATGGTGCATAGGCCTAAAGCTAGACCATGAGATAGGAAAGAACAAGTCTCCAGAATAATAAGAGCAGGTAATATTTATTGGCATGCTAACTATTGTGTTGGCTGGGGTTCAGCTCAGTTGGTAGAGTGCTGCTCTGCACTCTGAGGACCCTGGTTTGACCCTAGCACCCCAAAAACAGGAAAAGGATATGGCAATTCACTCTCAAAACAATTCCTAAACAACCAGCCATTGAAAACGCTAGGAGGATCACTATGAGTCGGACCCGAATCAACAGCACCTAACGACAACAAGTAATGTGTTAAGTATTTCACACATATTATTGTATTTAATCCTCACAATTACTCTAAAAGGTAGGTCTTATCAGTTTCCTTTCACAGATAGGGAATCTGAGGCACAGAGAAGCTAAGTAACTTATCCAAGTTTGCACAGTGCACATTAGATCTTGTCCACAAACTAATGAAGTCTGGGTTGAACCCTCATTCTTAACTTGAAACCTTTTTACCTTTTTAAAGTGGCCTTTTGGGTTCACCCTTCTACTAGCTGAAGTCTGTTTTCTTGCCTATTTAATTTATCATGAACCAGGAACTGCTGAATTGAAGCCACATACTTTCTAGACAAAGCTCGAGCCATGGTCAGCTCTCCTGGCACTTTAATTATTGCTGAGCTGACAGGACAGATGGCCACAAAACCTTTGATAGACAAGATGGCCTTTGATACAACAAAATCATCTCATGCTACAGTGTCAAACTGCATGGTTCTTTCCATGTGTTAGTCTGTTTTGCATAAAAATAACCGAAATAATCAGCTTAGAAGGAGGAAAGGTTTATTTCCACTCACAGTTTTGGAGGTTTCAGTCCGTGGTTGATTGGTTCCATTGCTTTTGGGCCTGTGCTGAGACAGCACATCATGGCAGGACCACAAGGCAGAGGGAGCTACTTATTTCATGGAGACCAGGAAGCAATAAGAGAGAGGAAAGGGCTGAGGTCCCACTCTCCCCTTCAAGGACCATGTGCCAAATGCCCTAACTTCCTTCCACTAGCCCTACCTTCTAAAAGTTCTACCACCTTCCAATAGCACCACAGATTGAGAACCAAGCCTTTAACAGCACTTGGGGAACATTTCAAATCCAAGTTATAGAACTTCATTTGCAGAGAGACTAGAAAGAAATGTAGAGTCCCCAAACTTGGCAGAACCTAGCAAGTTTAAAAAATGTTGACATCCACTCTCAGAGATTTGGATTTAATTGCCTATCAGAGTACTGCATAGTCATCAGTCTTAAGGTCTACACAGATGGTTTTATTGTGTAGCAAGGTGTTAGGGTGCCTGATTTATAGCTAATGGAATGTCAGGTTAGAGTAAAACATGAGAGGAATCATTGTAGGTGATTTACTTTATACATAGCCACGTTATTTCCTATGTTCACATAAATGTGTATTCATATAACCTATTCAATACTCACAGTACATGAGTAGCTTTTCCTGGGGAGACATAAAGGCAATGCTTATTCACCCCAGACAGAGCAAGGCCATACAGACTGAAGAAAGGATTCCATCCAACTTGGCAAACCAATGAGTGTGTTAGAGCTCCTTACAGGACCATGGGTGACTCTCCTACAGCCTCATCACTGGGAAGAATCCCACTCAAAGGTCCCATCCCCAATCAATTGTCTGCCTCTTATATAGTGGTGAGTGTTAATAGGTCCTTTACCATTAGAGGCCCAATTACAGCTGGGTAGGTAAGTGGGCCAAGATATTAACTCATGGCCCTTTGAGGCTCTAAGCTGGGTAGTGGTTGTTAGATGGGTAGTTGAGCCTCTATCATCACCATGACTGTAGGCCAAAGTCACCTGTAGGTTGTCACAGCTGCTTTGCTTTAAGACAATAAAGATCACATCTATCCCAAAGGAACAAGTCACACTACAGTAGCTATTGCCATGCCCATTCTACAGATGAAGGAATTGAAGCCCAGCAAGAAAAAATAAAACAATTTGCCTGGGATATAAATTAGAGCCAAGACTTCCACTTAGTGCTGTCTGCCTCTGAAAACTGTAGGCTTAACCACAAGCCTATTATGCTTTCCCATAGGTAGAGAGAACACTCAAAAGAGATATATCTGAGCTAGGACATGTGTGAGGCGAAGCAGAGTGGAGGATATTTCAGGGTGAGAGACAGTGATGGGGAGCCACCATAGCCCAGAAGCCTCTCAGCATTCAAGACAACAGACTGGAGAGTTAGGTGGAGGGGTGGGGGGAAGAATCTGCTTTTTTTATTTTCTGTTTTTCTGCAGCCAGACTACTGAACAACAGTTGATGTTATCTTGAGAAGGCATTTAGGGTCATCTGGAGAAGTTGTTAAACCAGACCTGTGGACTCTACTCTCAGAGTCTGTGATTCAGTGAGTCTGAATGACTGCTAAATTCAAGTGCTATGTCAGTCCTGGAGTTATTTTACATAAAGTTACTAAGAATGAGAAAAAGCTTTAGCCCATAAAACTGAATGTTTACTGGACTTTTTGAATTTTAAGAAATCTTTTAATTAGGAGTTGAGCTAAAGCTTAGTTCTACATAGATTTATAATTACATTTGGTACTATGAATAAATATATTCATACACATACATATATATGAAACCTTAATGATAGTCATAAATATTTCTTGGTTTGGGAGTTTGGCAAGAATAAAAATCTTATATGTATACAAATATTAGGATAGATTGAGGCCTGGAAGTGGGAGAGGTTTGTGGAGATAATTATATATAGTGTAAGAGATTGTGATTATGTATACATATATGTGCATATGTCTTGTTTTTATTTCTACTGAGTATGGATTAACACTTAACATTTCTTATGTGAAAAAACAACATATAATTTAAGCATATAATTTAAGCTCGCTTACAGTTTGCTTGACTGTGTGAAAGCCTCGATGGTCATGTTGAATAATCACATCCTCCTATAGTGAAACAATACTAAAGGCAAGACACCCAGGTGTGTGTACTCATGGGCTAAGTAGTCATGTCTGTCTACTGAGAGGTCTTATTCAAAAGGATATTTAATATGTGACAGTAGTTCATCTCTCTGAAGAATTGTATATGTCAGGCATAGTTTCCCACTAGTTGTTGTTAGGTGTTGTCGAGTTGGTGTCCAACTCACAGTGACCCTATATACAACAGGTGAAACAGTATCATTAGTGCTTCTCTGCTATTCATAGGGTTTTCAATGGCTGATTATTTTTCAGGAGTGGGTTGCCAAGTTCTTTTCCCAAGCTGATAGCACAGGTGCTCTCCTATCCAAGTACTAACCAGGCCCGACCCTGCTTAGCTTCCAAGATCTGATGGGATCAGACACCACAATGGTATGGCTGCAGGCTTTCCAATAGAGACCCACACAATTTATGGCCCTGGAGCAAGAAGAGGGATACATGCCAAGTGGATTATTGATTTCTTGAAGCTTTGTAGTGAAATAATTCTATTGGACATGATATGCATGTTGTTGAGAGATTATTTGAATGAACTATGAATAACTGTTAGGTGTGGCCTGAGAATTTTCATCTCTAACAAATTCCCAGGTGACATTTCTGTAGGATGCTCCCCATAGAACAAACTTCTAGAGTTATTGGCAATTGTCTGCCTGGTAATTGGAAACAGAGACTAGATCCTAAAATTATTGGACCTGGGAAAGACTATACTTGGTGTCACTAACAGTTTCTGAACATTAGGGTAGAAATGTGTGCATTTTTGTTGTAGAACCTTTCCACTTTTCATCAACTAGGAGCCAGTTTGGTGTTTTTATTCCTGTGATCATCGATCCCCCTACCTCCCCACACCCAGGAAAGACTAGAACCCAGGAAGTAATCCAAATACGGATGCTTCAAAGACTGAGAATTTCAGCCAAGAGTGTATTTTTATGGTGGGCCAAGCCCATCTCCACTCCAATAGTTTTTATTCTTCCTCTGGCAAGGTCCAGAGTGAGGATGGAATTCAAAACTTGGGAAAGACTGGGTGGGAAAGGGATAAGTAATTCCCAAATGGTAGCACAGTGAGAACTAAAAGGGAAGAAGGACACTGGAGGCCCTGGGAGCTCTGGGCCCCAGGATCGCCAACATCTGCTATGTGGTGCTAGGTTTTCCTGGATGACACTTGGCTGCCACCTTTTTGGCACTTATTATATATCAGGAAATGTTCTAAGGTCTTTAGAGATACTGATTTGTTTAAGCCTCAAAACCAACCTATGAAGCAAATTTGATTAGTATTTCAATTTTACAGATGAGGAAACTAAGGTAGCAGAAGGTTAAGTAACTTGCCCAAGATGACAGATATTAAATTGCAGAGCCATGGCTTGAACCCAGCAATCTGGTTCCAGAATCTGTGCTCTTAAGCAGCACCTCTTGATCATGGTGACCATACATGACTTTCTCTTGACGGCATGCATAGGCATTTTCCCCTGTACTCTAGATAGTTACTATAAGCTAGGCTCTATGGTCACTCCATGCATCTCATGGAAAAGGAAACTATTTAACATCTCTACTTGGCATTACTTGTGATTCTGAGGAATTAAAACAAGGATTGGGCTCATCCTTAAGGCTAAGTAGTAAGGGGAGACAGGGTATAGACAGGAGAGGCAGTTTTGAGGCAGCCATTGTGAGACCCACCGAGAAGTTGACAGCAGCACCTTGAATGAGAGAGCATGCAATTACACCAGGTTTGTGGGAATCAGCAGCACATGGGGCATGTGGAAGGGTTTAAGGAGATATCATCAATGGTACTCATGGTGAATTGGGACTTGGTATTATAGCTAGGGAGAAGGACCTGGCAACCCACTCCCAAAAGTCAATCTGCCATTGAAAATCCTATGAACAGTGGAGAAGCACGGACAATAGTGTTTCAACTGTTGTAAGTAGGGTCACTATGAGTCGGATACCGACTCGACGGCACCTAACAATTATAGCTAAGGTGTCCATCTGAGGTCTGCAGAACTTGGATTCATCAAATTTTTATTAATTTCTTTTGTGGCCCAGGCACTGTTCTAGGAACTTGGGGTTTGTTGTGAACAAAATAGACAGAGGCTATGCATCCTATAGAACTATGTTGTTGCTGTTAGGTGCCATCAAATCAGTGTCTGACTCATAGCGACCCTATGTACAACAGGCAAAATACTATTGTCAGTACTATTCTGCTATTTATAGGGTTCTCAATGGCTGATTGTTTTTTGGGAGTGGGTTGCCAGGCCCTTCTCCCAAGCCTACAGCACCTGGTGTTCCCAAGTGGTCTCTCATCCAGGTACTAACCAGAGTAGTTAGCTTCCTACCTCCTTAGCTTCCAAGATCTGATGGACTCGGACACCACAGTGCTACAGCTGCAGGCTATAGAACTGTATGTGCTCTTAATGAACAATTTCTTGGTAGCAAAACCAAGATGAAAGACCTCTACCACTGGGAATGATGAATGCAAAGTCAACAGAACTTTCTAATGTTTCCTACTTTGAAGCTTTCCAACATCCACGTTCTTGCCCTCAGTTTTCCCTTCTGTAAGCTAGAGAGCATTTCTCCCTTACTTATATAGTGAAGATATAGAAAACTAACAAATAGATGATCAAAAGAAAACAGGCTGTATCCACAAACAGCAAACTTTCCCTCTGCCTTAAACCTACTTGTCTGTTGACTTTTATGTAATTGCCAATAACACAGTGCTCAAGAGAGCGGATGAGGACATGCTGTCTTATTCTTCATTTGAGCTCCAGGACTCCTGCTCGCCAGAGGGGCCTGGCAGATGATTAACAAGTCATCTGATGAATATGCAACATGATTCAGGCTTAATAAGTCCTGCAGCTGTTGGGAGCATGACAAGGAAAACAAAGCCATAGAAATTCGTGATATTGGACACCTGCTAGCTAACTCCACAGAAAGCCCCCTGGTTGGAATCTCCCAGACACACCTGGGCCTGGGCTATTCCTGAGACATAAAACATGCTAGTGATGGGGTATCCTGACCCAGTTAAGGGTGCTACCTCTAAATGCATCCTCTTCCCCCTCATAATTTGCCTTCTTATCTATCTGGATATCTGTCAATTATACGCATGCATGCACGCGCATACACACACACACACACGCACACACACACACACACACCTATTTTATTTCTATCAAGTCAAGATGCTTCCTTAAAGACAGCCACAATGGAGAGAACTAGAATAGAACCATGTGAAATACTGGCTTCCCCTATTACTAGCTTTGCAACCTTGGCAACCTATTTAACCTTTTTGAGCTTCCACTTCATCTTTAGTAAAATAAGCATAACATCTAACTTATAGTGTCCTGATAAGGATTCTTAGTACAGCACTTGGAAGATAGAAATTGTTATCAGGGAGACATGGGGAGTATAGGTAGATGGTCTGGAGCATGGGTCCTGGAATCTGGCAGCAAAATCTCAGTCCTTATATTCAGCATATAAAAGAATTTATACCCTATACAGAAATTACAATAGAGTGCAGAATAGGATTATTAAAGGTAGTATACCTTTAAGGAATAATTACAGGGAAAATTGAGACAACAGGAGAAGCTTAGGTAGATCTGCAAAGGAACTTGGAAAAACCTAGGTTCCCTACGTGAATTGGCATAGGGATGTCTCTGTACCCCAGGGGAAGGTAAAGAAGCCAGAGAACAGGAGGGTTAAACAGGCTTTTAAAAGGAAAAGTGCCTTGGATAGACAGGGAAGATGGTAGGTTTGAAAGGAAGGGAGAGGTGAACACATGGTCCTTGGAGAGAAGAGAGAGAGAGAGAGAGAGAGAGAGGAGAGAGAGTGCACTGTGGAAGAACAGAGAATGGGCACATGTCACCTCTGGTTTTATTCTAACTAAGGAATGCCCAGTGTGACATCAGCCCTGGGCATCCAGCTCTGGGAGCCTAGTGGTGGGCCTAGGGTCTTTGTTTTGTAAATGGCTCCAGTGCTTGGGTAGGGAGTGGAATCCATTTGAAAAGTGTCCTTCCAATGTCCTCAAAGACTAATGTGGCTTCTTCATCATGGCAGAACTACAGGAGCCATTTTCAGTTCCCTTCTTCTCCATATTGCCTGGTAATGCCTAAGCTAGCTGCCTAACACAAAGTACTTAATAACCAGTTGTTACCATCTCCTTACCATTTCAAACAGGGAGAAATCAAAGTCTCTGGGTTTTTGTGGACATTTGTTGATTTGCTTGTCTCTCATCCATTCCCCCTTTTCCTGGTACTATCCCCCTACTTTTCCCTTTACCAACTGCATATAGTGAGGATGAGACTGACTTCTGCCACTGGATCCATGCTGTTGCTGTTAGGTGTTGTAGAGTCGGGTCTGACTTATAGCAACCCTATGTACAACAGATGAAACACTCCCCGACACTGTGCCATACACTTTTACACTGTGTCCAGCACTATTACAAGTGCTTCTTTGCTATTTATAGGGTTTCCAGTGGTTTATTATTTCAAGAGTGGGCTGCCAGGTCCTTCTTCCTAGTCTACATCACCTGATATTCCCAGGCAGTCTCCCATCCAAGGACTAACCAGGCCTGTCTCTGCTTAGCTTCTGAGATCAGAAGAGATTGGTTGCCAGGGTGATATGGCTGTAGACCACCGGTTCCATAATAGACCACAAGAACTAATTCTTGGAAAGGCATGTGGCTCAATCCAAGCCAAGGGATGCAATCCTCTGACTTTGCTTAGAACTATTAGAAAAAGGAGATCTCATTTTCTACAGACTTAAATTTAGGAAAACATAAATATTGAATTGCTAGGTACACATCCTCTCCAGAGAATAGCAAAAACCAACAAAGAAAGGCACAGAGATGTTCTCATAACATTGTCTAAGGCCCCTTCCTTCTTTGAATCCCTAGAACTTCCAGCTACACAAAGAACCTACAAGTGGTGTCCTAGCCATTTTGACTTAAGGTTTTGGCAGGTTTGGTCATATTTAAAGTAAACAGCCCTGACTATGCATTTTATGATATGTAAATTATAACAATAAAAATATAAGTATACATCAATATTTTTTCTGAGTTTCATGCAACTTAACACATCTTCCTAGGAACAATTCTCATTGCTACTTCCACAAAGACATTTCTACCTAACTCAGTTTTAGCCACAAATGTGGACCAAATGCTAAAAGCAGCAAGTTGGCACCACCTCCTACATAGTCTCTGTGATTTGACACTGTCTTGCATGTTCAATGATGTTAATGGATGCATTTTGCTCTACCAAAGCTAGGTTGTTTTTAATATCTAAAGATACATAGATTATAATTCACAGCATTTGTGGGCACTGATGTTTGGTTTCTGTTTTCAAGAATGTTATGTTAAAATATGGGGATTTTCCAGGAAACATTAAGGTCTTGTTTACATGCAAACTGCAGGTTAATTCTGCAAATCAAAGGAGTTTTATGGGATTCTTTGACTGGAAAGAACATAATAGCAACACCAGTCAGCCACTTCTTATAAGCTCCACTGACATATGGCCATATTTGCATCCCTGTTATTATTCAGTGAAATACTATTTGTGCTCTGCGTTTCTCATTAACAATTTGCTCTATTTCCACCACATTCAAGCCTGGGCAAAGCCAACAGAAAGTGTATGTTGTTCAAGCAGGATCTCCTTACCTAGAGAAGTGGCAATGTGAGCATGGACAGAGAAAACCCAGAAAGACTGTGAACAGGCACAGTGGGGCCTCACCCACTTCACAGCCCAGCTGGAGAGGTGGGCATAGTACTGTGTACTTATTCAGTATTGGGTTCCAATGGCAGTCCATATTATTCTGGGAAGATAGTGACTAATCTCTGCTACAGCTACTTAATGTCTTCATATCCTATTCCTACTCCTCAGCATTGGTACTTATATTTTCACTTCTCCAGGAGAAGAAAGGCATGTTGCAGTTTTGACATACACATGCTTTTGTGTTGGACAGGCTTACACTCATCCCAGTTATGTGAACTTTGGTCTTACCCTCGATTTTCTCCGCTTTAAAATGGCCCAATAATATCCACTTTCCAGGCTATAGTGAAGACTCAGTGGCCTAACACCTGTGAGGCCCCTGTGCCAAATTCTAGCCTTAGGAAGTACGCTGCTGTGTTTCTGCCCCATTTCTTCTGCTCTTCACATGTTCCTCAAGAGTCATACCCACATGTGTCTCCCCTTTGTGATGGCCGGCTCTTAGGAAAGTTGCAGATCCTAAATAGTTTGGGGATAAATACATAAATGAAGGGAAGTTATGTTCATTAGTACAATTATTTGATTAACGTTTGTCTCTCCACTAGACTTGACTATAATGAACTCATATTCTCTTCATCACCAGCACAGTCTTGGCACACGGTACATATTAAATAAACATTCATTGAATTAATGAATGAATAAATGATCAAAACACATCACACTCATTCTTAGAAACACCGAGAAACACAGCTGCGTGAGTATGAGTGGTGTGTAAGTGAGTGTACACAGGTCTGTTTGTCCTGGTGCATTGTGTAATCAGAAAAAAACATTATATTAATATCATAGTTCAATTCTATCCCATTGTATTCTGATTCTGAGAGAGATAGAGGCATAGGAAACCTTGAACAATGGCATATGAAGGCAAGAAGAAAATTTGGGAGAAGATGAAGAAGGGATGAAAGAGGAGCTCTAAAGTGGCTTTTTACTCCATAAATACCCTTTTAAGAAGACAAAATTTGGCCCCAGAGCTCAAACTCTTAGTATGCTAATAAAACTAGATATTGTTTTATAGACATCACTCAATACTATCTGCGGATTGCAGGCACCAAATTTATGGTTTCTTTTATTGTGACCCTGTTACCCAGGTGCATTTTCTCCATTACTTTTGCCAGGATTAGGTAGCTGGCCCAGCTGGCCACTATTTGTGGTCCACACACTGCTTAGACTGCTCTTCTACCACTATCTACCAGCCAAGCCAGAGGAAGATCTAAAACTTGGAATTCTGCAGCCTCCAAAGCCTGGCTTGCCCTGTGTGTTGCCTTTGGAACTTGCCTGCCTCTGAGTCCTGAGTCGTGGCTCCCCCTCCCTGTTATATTGTTGTTAGGTGCTGTCAAGTCACTACTCATAGTGACCCTCATAGGGTTTTCAATGGCTGCCTGTTTTGGGGATTGCCTCGGGAGTAGATAGCCACATTCTTCTCCCATTTTTGTGGTTCTGGGAATCAAACCAGGGACCTCAGAGATTGCAAAGTGGTGCTCTACCAACTGAGCAAATCCCTCCCTGTTATGCAATTGTGAAATCTGTAGCTCTTTGCTTGCTCAGCTTACCTATATAACATTTATTCTTTTCTGATTATGAAATGTAAAGATTTGAGGAAAAAAACCAAAATATAGGAAAGAAAATTAAAATCACCTCTAATCCTCTTCCCCATAAACAATGACTACATAAGTACACCTATATAGACCTTCTTTCCTGTCTAAAAATTGAAATTTCACTGTGCATATGTTTATAACATTTCTGATTTGGTTCTTTTTAATAAGAGTACATTGTGAGCATACTTACACACTTATTCCAACATAAATATTCTCTGAGTTTTGATTTTTAGAAGCCCAAAAACATTCCATGATATGATATATCATAATTGGATTAATAAATCTCATTTTGTTGAGCACAGGGAAGTTCCACATATTTCACTATTATAAATCATACTGTCTTTACAAAAATCCTTAGAATGAAATTGCTTGGTCAAAGACTATGCATTTTTTAAGATTTTTGACACATGTTAACAAATCATCTTTCAGAAATGGCAGATCCATTTCCCCTGTATACCCACAACAGCACTGAACACTGTACATTTTTAATGCTTTTTTTTCTTTGCAGTCTTTGGGGGTTGAACTCAGAGCCTCACATATTTGCAAGTGCTCTACCACTGGGTTGTGCCCCTACACCTGCCTATTTTTTATCTTGAGACAGGGTCTCACTAAGTTGTGCAGGCTGCTTCTATCCTTAAACCTGAGATACTTCTGCCTCCACATCCCGAGTTACTGGGATTACAGGCATGTGCTTCCATGACAACTTTTTAATGCTTTTTATGACTTAAAAAAATCCAATTCTATTTCCTGATAGGGTTTGCCTTTCCATATATAGTATATATACACACAAACATAGATATATACATATATATTATGTTGGAGTATGAGTTCTTTGTATAGTAAACTTATTAATCCTTTGTTGTCCACATGTATTACAACTATTTTCCTATATTTTTGTTTTCTTTTGGTTATACATATGAAACTTTGTTGGTACATAGAAAATATATTAATTTCTTCACAAACTACAGTAACCATTTAAACATATTCTCTAACTATGGCTATTTCTTTCTTTCTTTCTTTACAGTTAACTTTTAAAATGTTATGGGAGGGTTTTGTTTTGTTTTGTTTGCTTAGTATGTAAAACAGGAAATTGTTATAAATATATACTTTTCCAAATTGTTAATCAACTGTCTGAATATCACTTACAGACCAATCCAATTTGATGGTTGATTTGCAATGCTACATGTTTGTTGTTAAGTACTAGGGAGTCAGATCCAACTTATATAGTGACCCCTACATACAACAGAATGAAACACTATTCAACATGATGCCACACACAGGATCATTTTATGTTTGAGCTCATTGTTGCAGCCACTGTGTTTATTCTCATTTTAGATTGTGCCATGTCGGCAAGTAGAGATCCTGGGCCTTTACTCCATTCCTATCATTAATGTCGACTCTATGGAGGCAACACTTCCCCAGTTATTTCTTGAATGCCTTCTAGCCTGGAGTATTCATTTTCCAGCACTATATTTGACAATGCTTCTCTGTTATTCATAGGGTTTTCAAAAGCTAATTGTTTCGGGAATGGACTGCTGAGTCCTTCTCTCTAGTCTGTCTTAGTCTGGAAGCTCAGCTGAAATATGTCCACCATGGGTGGCTCTGCTGGTATCTGAAATATCAGTGGCATAGCTTTGAGAATCACAGCAACACACAAGCCCCCACAGCATGAGAAGCTGACAGACATGTGGGGGAATACTACATGTTACTAAATACCTTTTTATCCTTGAGTCTATCTGACTTGTTCTTGATAAACCTTACTTAATATTTTGTAGAGCAAGATATCTCTACTATATTTATCATGTTTTCCCTTTCTTTTTTTCCCCAAAATATAGTTATTTATATCATTTTTTAAATTTTTTTCTAAAATAATTGAAATTTGATTATCCTTTTTCATGTTTAAAAAAAGTCTCACTGAAACTTTGACATTAAGTGAATTTAAATTTAAAATTATGTAGTAGTCTTCAAAATCTTGAAATTTTTATCTACTAAACATTTTATTCACTTAATTTTTTAGAATATGTTTCTATGTCTTTTAGAAGCTTTAATTTTTTTCCCTTTATATACTACATGTACTACATATTTTATAAGGTTATTTAGAG